>LPNX011073399.1:22037-130357 GCA_001517045.1 Pseudotsuga menziesii | reverse complement strand
CATAGATCAGAATCTCCATGATGAAGATATACAAAGGACCATGATCTCCACAAAGGCTGAAGATATATAACAGATTAAGATCTCCATAGTGGCTGGAAATGTCTGACATATACTGGAACAAGTCACGAGAGCTGAAATCTCATGAGCACTGGCACGATCAAGGAGGTAGCATATAGTGGATGCCACCAATCTGGAAGGTGTTCTACACACACCGCTATGAGTACATGTCCTACTATGCGAATAGAGGTGTCGAGTTTGAACATAGTAGTCCATCGTCTGATTACCAGCATTGATGTATACCGTTAACAGATGCGAGATCACCCACCAATAATGAAAATGGGAATCAAGGTACTAGAGTGCAAACTAAGAAGTGTGAATAAATGTGTTGAGGTCAAACACTTGAGAGAATCCATCGATCAGGGGACATTGATGTATTCCCAAAACTATCGATGGCGAGAGAACCTGCCACTGATGACTGCAAGTCTCAAGGCACTCAAAATGACTCTAGACTCCAATCCCAGAATAAATGATCTGAAATCGATGGAATGAAATCCGCTGGAAGGAGGGCATTAGGGCATCCCCCATCATCCAACACGAGGTACTCATTAAAGCTGTATAATGTGGAAGGACTCGATCACAAGGTGCATGAACCAGTAACTGTACCGGGAATGGCCAACATGCAAAGTCAAGTTAACTGAGAAATGGCCGACTCAGGTTTCAAATTCCTTCGAACAAGAGCATAACGATGTATGGTGACTGAATGAAGGCAGCATAGACTCGATATACAAATTGGGACATCTCTATGACGTAGGAGGCATCAAATAGAGGCTCCATAGGGACTAGAAGCTTAACCAGTCGATGGAGATAAAACTCAGATAAACGAGTACAACTCCTAAATTCAAACTATAACCCAACCAATGGATGTGATATACAGTGCTCTGTTCGAAGGCGACACAACTCGACAGCTGCCAAAGATAATATCTTTTCTTGTCTGGCTTTTTGGTTTTTTTATTTTTTTTGGTCTTTTTCAGTTATTTGAAAAGCTTGAAAAAAGAATAAACTAGCTTTATAGTTACAAACTAGGAGGAGGTGAGTGTCATGAGGGAAAACAAACTAGTTCTAGGTAGTGGAACATACCTATGCTCAATGCAAGGATACATGTGTAGGATATCGACACTCAGGGGGAAATCCCCTCCCGGTAAAAAGGGAATCAAGCTGTGAAGGATATAAAGAAAGGATCTGCATGGCTAGACATGAGACAAGCTCGGGCTATATAGCTGAAACGCAATGTCAGGGGAGCCGGCATAAAGCTCAATAAGACAGGAAAATTTCATGATAATGCATCCACAACTTGATACAAGGGATTCCGAGGGATCATGGCCAGCATAATATCAAGAGGAGTATGAGGCTCTTGCTAAATGTCATGGCAATACTATACAACAGACTCCCACAACCTAAAGGGGGAAACATCGGCATGGGCACCAACTGCAAATAAGGTACTAACTAGGGTACCCATGTACGGTGAGGCTCTACCACTCATATCATGCCACTTCTATAGCAGCAAGAAGGTTCCATGACATAATAGAGTGGGTTCGTACCTAAGGATATAGTGACATGGTCATAAGGTCATGCAAAATCCAAACGGTGGTGAACCTAACCTATATGCCAGTGTAGATGTAATACCTATGATAGGCACGAATGGTCTTTGGTCACAAAAGAAGCATCCAACAGACAACTTCAGACCCAAGGAAGACCCAACCACACTCACAACCCACCCAGCAACTTCCCACAACATCAGACTCACCAAAAGGGAGGATGTACACGACTATATAAAGAATAGTTGCGTATGTACGTGCCTTTTGTCCAAACATCCATGTATGTACGCGACTGTTGTCCAAAAACCCGCGTATATAGAGAAGGCAGTGGTAAAAAGCAGGTCAAGGCCAAACCAATAAAGGGGAGTGTCAATGGACAAACATACTATAAAATGCGACACAGAAACAGAGGGAAACCAAGAGCAAATCAATAATATCAAGCCCATTGTTCCCGCAAACCCCAAATAAAAACAAGGGACATCCCCAGCGGAGTCGCCAATTCTGTTACAGAGAGAAATTCCTATGGCTTGGGGTACCACAACAGACAACTAGACTCCAGAAATCAATCTTTCCCAATATGCAATAGAAATAAAAACATCTAACACTAAAGGATCGAACCTCATACCTTATTCCAGACGATTGAAGTAGATCCCCGTTGAGCTTTCCAATCTTCAGCTTGAATTGTTATAGTATGTCCTCAACAACAAGTAAACAATACAAGCATACTATATTTCATGGTGTTAGATCTATTCTAGCATATATAATCAATAATGTATAAGCATTTGACATATTCCAATGGATACAATATTCATTAAAATACACATTACTGGACAGGAAGAGATATTTCTATTAATATGAATCAGAGATTACAAGTGACAACCTCTGACGGCACATTTGTGAATCGGAGAAACTGAATCCCCCACTTGGGCCTCCACCACCTCAATCCTCCATCACTTCGATAGCAAGCTTACTAGAAAAAGGCAAGCTTGGGAAGAACACAACAGTGCTCCAAGGGACAAAGGGATGCAGACTCAAGCATAAGTTCTGGCAACAATGGACTATAGTTTCGTTACTCTCAATTCTCTCTTATGCTTTCAATGTCTCAATGGGTTCCTTATATATCTTTTCAAAGGGATACTGAAAGGTCGAATCCGTGTGATCTCAAGGCATATGGAAGGCCAAGAGTCAAATGAGTCAGATCCATGTCAAGGAAAACTCCAAAAGGATTTGGACTATGCACACATCCCAATGTACACGGTTATATGGGTCAAACCCGCGTATATCACTTTTCTTATGTTTTTAGGGATGGTTAAGGATACATCAAAAGACAAAAAGTGGTCCATAGGGGCTAATGAGTCTGCAGCAGGACAGGGGAAGGCCATACAATGTGTGATTCACCTAGTGTGGTGAAATCCGCTATAACAATAACTTATACTTTTATGTTATGAATTTTAAGCTAAATTGTACACCCTAGCTAGATCACTAGTTAAATTTGACTAGTCTAGTTGTTTCTTCAATTCTAGGAGTTATATTAAGTCAATTTGATTCTGCAAGTTTTTTTGTGGCACTGAAATACCGATACATCGATATATACCTCCATATTTCAAATTCATTGATTCTGTACAGTGTTTGGTAGCCTCCATTGCACAAGACTTCTCTAGTCCAAAATTTCCAAAAATTCCCAATTCACTCCTAAACTTCCCAATATTCTCCCAAACTATTGTGAACTATCCTGAAAATTATTTTCTTCTGTATAAATTTCTAACAACATCTATTTACCTTTACCCAAGCCCCTAGTCGAAAAGAACTGAATAAGTCTTTCTAGTGTCATGATTGGGTGGCCTAGAAGCATGGGAGTAAGTTTCAACATAGTTGAATATGAAACATGAATGGATCCCTATATAAATGTGTTAGGGAATATTTCAATGTTATGAAACTATCCTTTTTTTCTTCCCTCTTCCTGCTTCCATACTAAAGAATTTCTTAGCAATGGCACCTTCATTTTCCCAGTCCGAAATATTATGGAGTGTATGCAAGTTTTAGATTAGAAAATTAATTAAGTTTGAAGAAATATAATTTATTATATATGTACATAATATCTCAAAATATTACATATATTTGAGTTCATTTTGTGAAGAATCCTTTTCAGTTTGATTCCTTCCGGTCAAAACTAGTAATTTCCTAGCTAAGGATTCCTTGCTGAGAATACAGTGGTATCAGAAATGGAGAGAAAAATAATATCCTTATATATAAATATAAGTAAATAATAGGAGTTTCTTCCATAACACATTTATATCAGGCACCATTTAGGTTTCTGAGTCAACTATGCTGAAACTTACTCCCACACTTCTGGGCCACCCAACCATGAAACTAAGAAGACTTATTCAGTTCCTTTTGACCAAGGGATTTGGGAAAGTTTCATATATGTTTTCAGACATTTATACAGAATAATATAAGGTTTATGATAGTTCAAGAAAGCTCTAGAGGATTTGGGAGAGTTTGGGAATGATTTGGGAAAATTAGACAATTTTAGCGTAGGGAAGTCCTACGCAATGGAGGATACCAAAACACTTTACAAACTCAAAAAATTTCAATATGAGAGTATTTGTGGATACATGGGTATTTCAATGACACACATAAAATTTTAGAATCTAAAATGAATGTACATATCTCATATAATTGCAGAAACATTGAAACTAGTTAATTTTAACTAGTCATGTAGCTAGGGTGCATAGAAACACATGAAATTCGTGGCAGAAGTTCTTTAGATATGATATTTGAAATTAATAGAAACTAATAAAGCTAATATTTACATATTATATCACTCATAATTAAGCTCATGGAAATCAATCAACTATTATTGAACTAAACTGATCAAATCCCTCATTTTCATGGAAAATTAAGCTCATACAGGGAAAACATAATGTGGGAGATTATTGGACAGTAAGGTTAAAATATGACAGATATATTTTTTTAAAAATTATAGGATTATACACATCATAAATAATTATAATTTTAAGAGGACTCAAAACAGTGGGCAAGATGCCTAATACTTGACAACAAGAGGGATGGGAGGACAGGTGAAGCTTGGGCTTCACTAGAGCTTGAATTTTATGAACATGATGGCTGCAATAGGACTGATATGAATCTTATCTCATGGGATGATATTAATATTCTCCAATACCTACAAAGAAAATTAATGGGAGGAAGAAGAATGGGGAAATAAGGAGTTGGGGCACATCCCCCAATGGCTGAGGCACATCTCTTAGTAGAAGCAACGCTTGACATAAACATCAATCAATCATAAGATAAAATGATTAAATGAGCTCTAATTATTCTTTAATAGATCTATGGGTGAATTTATTATAAAGTAAAGGTAATAGGTGACCTGTGAGAGGAAGTCATCCACCTAGAATCCCTAACATTAACCACATATGCACCCTCCTTGAGAAAATTGGAATGTAGGACCATGTGGAGATGTTTCCCTATCCAAGTCATCCATATGACTTAGACATTGCACCCTCCTTAGTCAAAGAGTTGTTTCTTTTATCCCTGAAAAATTTATGTTTTCCCTTCTTTTTAGATTGAATCTCCAAAACGAAAGTGCGCCCTCCTTTTCCAAAAATTTCCTTCTTTTGTTGTTACAACTTTCTTGAGTCTCCAAAAGGAAACTGTGCCTTCCTTTGCCAAAGCTTTCCTACTTTTTTCTGACAGCTTTCCTGAGTCTCCAAAAGTAAATTTTTCCCTCCTTACTCAAGTTTTTCCTTCTTTTATTATGACACACTTTGCCTTTTCTCTCTGACTGCTTTTGTCATAGAGTTTCCACTTTCTTAATCTCCTTCCTTCGCAAGTTCGCTTGCCAATTGTGCCTAACATGGAAAGCTCAATTATACATGTTATTTTCATAATAATTAATCATTGTAAATAATTAAAATCAAGTACATTCCTTAATAATAATTATTTAGCAAAATTTCCCCTAGCCAACATAATTAATTCCACTTAGTCCCCCTAGTTGTTTAGCATGGTCCACACTTTTGTTGGTCAATTAGGTGGGGACATGACAATCCTCCCCTCCCAAATTTTCTTGTCGTTAAGAAGAATCACTCCATGTAGGATAAATGGAGCATGAAATCATGAGAAAAAAAGGCTTAATGGCTCCATCAAGCCAGCATGTAATTTTTCACCAAGAACAAGCAATTTCAAGGTCCCATTGCTTGCATTGCACCCCCTTCAGTGAGAATGCCTTCCAACAAAACTTCTTAGAAAAAAATATTCTTGGATCCCATTTCCTTAACTATAAGTAACCAAACATTAGTATCTACCATAAAAATTTATCATCATGGGAAATTCTCAATGTAAAATTGAAAATCTGTGAGATTTCCCCACCCAACATAAAGTTCTTTATGTCCTTGATGCACATCAGCATTGAATCTAACAATGATGTTTCTGAAATGAAATTGGTGTGATTTCCATGTCCCATGCGTTAGAATAATCAACCCATAGTTTACCCACTTAGACATTAATTCATTTATTTTTGTCTTATTTGCCTAGTTCATGTGTCCCACCTTGTGCAAGTTGCTATTTGCCTATCCATAGAGGTCAAACTTGCCACATTTGACTCATGTAGCACATGGGAGAGCTAAAGGAATCAATTCTGCTTTATTCCTGGCCTCCTAGGCGCCCTTCTGCTTTTTCTGCTTTATTGCCTGCTTTTTCAGTGTTTTAAGGCAAAAGGAAAAGCTAGACTAGGCGAGGTTGACTTGTTTTTTGTACTACACGTCCTCCTCTCTTTTCTCCATTAAAAAGCATGTATGAGCTTCCATTACACCACTCTTTAGCTTGCCTATGCCTTTTTTCCAATTTGTGAGCTCCATGACAGATTTGGGATCAGCTTTTTACACCTATGGGGGATTTGCTTATTTTTGGTAAGCCTGCTTTATGCTAGATTTGGATGCCTCCTCATGCATTCGATTTCTTGATGTATTCTATTTATTCAGAAACCTATGTTATTACAGGTTTGGCTATTGTACACTCAGTTAATACAATTTAGTGTTACAGCTCCATATTCAGTCTCTCTTGTTAGCAATTTTGCATGATCAATTGATAATTGTTGTGAGTAAAATTAATCTATTGCTGGCCTTAATTTCCACATGGTATCAGAGCCATTGTAGATTGTTTCTCTCCTTCAAAAATTGTTTTGTAGGTTCGACATCAAAGACTGGGAGCCTTCACCTGACAGCCGGGACAGATTTTCTAGAGCTATGGATCAATCACAGAAAACTATCTTGACTCCTTTCAATTTCTTTGAATGGAAAGCAGAGATGGAGATACTGTTGAGAGAGAAAGGCCTCTATAGGGTGACTATGGAAATAGAATAATATCCCAATGTAGCTGCAGAGAAGATAAAATGGCACAACAGGAGGGATGAGGCTTATGGCCTCCTGTGCCTGAGTATTTCCAGAGACCTCCTTTTCCATCTCGATGGATTGACATCACCGAATGAAGTATGAGAGAAGCTTGCTGATATTTTTGGAAAGACAGATGAGATGAGGGGACATCAAATCAAGAATGAGCTGATTTCTCTGAGTCCAACAAGCTTTGAATCCCTGCAGCTATATTTCTGCAAGTTCAAAGCACTAGTTTTGCAGCTGAAACAGTGTGGTATTGAAAAGAAAGATGATCAGCTCATACTGGCCATCCTCTCGAAGCTGGGCTTTGATTATTCAGTGTTTGTTTTGACCTTCTATGCCAAAAAACTGATAGCTCAAGCCTGGAAGATGCCTAGCCTTGCATATTTCATGGAATCTCTCACACAAGAATAGGACAAGCTGGTGATGATGGGCACCATCAAACCTTCCAAAGACCAAGCTCTGGTTGCTGGAGATTCGAAGGTGGATTCAAAAAGCAAGAAGAAATCTAAAAATCCACCTGAGAAAGGAAGAGACAAGAAGCAGTCTCCAGAGGATCAACAAGGTCCCAAGAAGAATAACCAGAAGAAGAAGAACAAAGGTGAAATGAACAAGTGCACATACTGCAATAAGGGCAATCACACTGAAAGCTCTTGTATGAAAAAGCAGATAGACATGCTGACCAATCTCCTGTAGAAGAATGGCATCTCCCTTCCAGAAAGCTCAAAGAAGAGAGAAGGAGGATCAAGTTTGGATGACAGAGAGAGAGTTCATGCTCTAGTTGCTGGCACATCAAGCTCACCCAGTTTTATCATAGATTCTGGAGCTTCAAGACACATGGTGTCGACTAAGGAGGCCTTCTCCTCACTGGATATGTCGAAAGTACCATCTATTGTACTAGGAGATGACTCTCTCACTGAAAGCAAAAGGCAAAGGAAGGATAGATCTTGATCATGGTCAGTTCAGCAATGTGCTATATGTCCCTGGTCTCGCCTCCAACCTCCTGTCAATGTACTAGATGACCCACACTGGGTCTCCTAAGAAGTTCATATTTTCCCCTGATGAAGTTGAGATCACAGATATTTCAACTGGTAGAGTCATTGCAAAAGGAGTTGCGAATCATGCTCAAAAGGTATACATGTTCTCACACTTCCTACCTTACTCAAACCCCTCTGCTCTTCTCATTCATGCTAATGAAGACAGCAAGCTGTGGCATGAGATATTTGGCCACCTTAACTACAAATATATTTCTAATCTTAGTGAAAAAGAGATGGTCATAGGGTTTCCCAAGATAAAATTTTCCAAAAGAGTCTGAGAAGGCTGTATCCTAGGAAAACACCGAGAGCATAAGTTTGAGAGAGCTAGTCATGAGAGAACCTCTGCACCCCTCGAGCTGATCCACAGTGATGTTGCTGGTCCATTCCCTCATATGTCCATGAGTCAAGCCAAGAATGCATTAACTTTCATTGATGACTTTTCTAGGTATTGTTGGGTTCACTTCCTGAAACACAAGTCTGAAGTTTTTGGCCTATTCAAAGTCTTTAAGGATTTGGTTGAAAACCAGTCTGGAAGAAAACTCAAGGCCCTTAGATCTGAAAATGGTGGTGAGTATGTCAAGTCTGAGTTTATTAACTATTGTGTAGATGCATGTATTCAGATGCAGCATTCTATCCCTTACACACCACAGCAAAATGGTGTTGCTGAGAGGAAGAACAGATCACTGAAGGAGATGGCAACATGCATGATGGAGGCCAAAACTTTGCCACCAAAGTACTCGGCCAAAGCTATCAACTATGCAGCCTATATTCAGAATAGGGTGACTCACAAACATCTTGATGGTATGACTCCCTTCGAAGCATGGAGTGGGCACAAGCCAGATGTGACCCATTTCAGGATTTTTGGCTCAAAGGCATGGGCTAGAATCCCGACAGAGAAGAGGAAGGCTTTGCAGCCCCAAAGCCAAGAGTGTCCTTTTGTTGGATACTCTAAAGATTCAAAAGGGTACAAGTTGATAAATTTGAGCACAAATAAATCCTTCATCGAAAGGTGTGTTCAGTTTGAAGAAGAACCCCTTGCAGAAGTGGAAGTTGGTGAAGCCTCTTCACCACCTGAACCTCAAGAAGTAAGTAAAGAGTTTGTTGAACATGCTGATTCTGATTTTTCTGATGGATATGAGTTTATTGCAGACCCTAACATCCCCACAAGGCCAAAATGGGCAGCCAAGACACTACATGCAGCAGGTGAGCTAGCTGGGGATCCCAATGACCCAAAAAGGAGTAGATCTCAATTTGAGAATGGTCTGTGCATGAAGGATCCTTTGTTTGCTGAAAAATGATATTTGATGGTGTATTTTGATCCTCAAACATTTTAAGAAGCACCAGGAGATCCAATATGGAAAACAGCCATGAAGGAGGAGTTCAGCTCACTCCAGAAGAGCAACACATGGGAGCTAGTGGATCTTCCCCCAGGGACAAAACTAGTATAGTGTAAGTGGGTCTATAAGACCAAATTTGCTGCTGATGGTTCACCAATGAATTAAAAGGCTATATTGGTAGCCAAAGTCTACTCACAAGTTCATGGCATAGATTACAATGAGACCTTTTCCCCAGTGGCAAAAATGGACTCCATCAGGCTATCTCTAGCCATTGCAGCCTCAAGGCAATGGGAGGTACATCACATGGATGTAAAATGTGCCTTCCTGAATGGATATCTCACTGAGGAGATATATATGCAGCAGCCTCAAGGTTTTTCTACTAACCCTTCTCTTGTGTTCAGGTTGAGAAAGTCATTGTATGGGCTAAAGCAAGCCCCTAGGGCTTGGTATGCCAAGATTGATAGATTCTTGCTATCACTGAATTTTTTTCGGTGCAAATCAGATCCAAATGTCTATTTGAAGTTAGTTAATGGTTCATTAATGATCATTGTGTTATATGTTGATTACCTCCTCATTACAAAAATCTCACAGGCTGAGATTGCTTCCTTAAAAGGAGCTATGAACCAAGCCTTCTCCATGACAGATTTGGGGCTCTTAAGTCAATTTTTGGGGCTTGAGATCTCTCGAACCAAAGCTGGAATCAAGGTGCAACATTCCAAATATGCCTTGGACTTGCTGAACAAATTCAAAATGAAGGATTGCAAAGCAAGCAAAACTCCTTTCCTTTCAGGAGTGAAGCTGGAAGAAGCTGATTCTTCACCGATGGTAAACAATACACTGTATAGGAAATTGATTGGCTGTTTGTTGTATTTGAAACATACTCGACCTGATATTTATTATGAAGTAAGTTTGGCTTCTATATTCATGGATCAGCCTCAAGAGATCCATTGGAAAGCAGCCAAAAGGATTCTTAACTTTGTTCAGAGAACAAGGACACATGGGATCTTCTATAAAGCAAAATCTGATCTTGAGTTGATTGGATTTACTGACAGTGATTGGGCAGGTGATAGCACAGACATAAATTCCACATCAGGATATATTTTCATTCTTTTATAAGGGCCAATCAGCTGGTCAAGCAAGAAACAGAGTTCCATTGCACTCTCATCTACATAAGCAGAGTACAGAGGAGTTGTTAATGCAGCAACTCAATGTTTATGGTTGCAGGGTTTACTTGGAGAGTGTGGTTTCGAACCTGAGTACTCAACTACCATCTACTGTGATAACCAGAGTACCATTTGAATCTGCAAGGATCCAGTTCAGAAGCAGAGAACCAGACACATTGAGATCCATATGCACTACATCAGAGAACTTGTTCATGATGGAACCATTCACCTACTCTTCTGTTCATCTTCAGAACAAGTAGCTGACATCTTCACCAAAGAATTTTGTGAGAAGACCTTCAGAAATCTCAAATCACTGCTAGGGATTGCTGATCATGCTTTGAAAGCATGAGTGAAGACAAGATTCTACAATTTTGTTTTACAGTCCATGTTTAAGGAAGGATTTTCCCAAGTTGGTTTTTCCTCTTTCCTTGTTTAAATGGATTTGCAGTATGTAAAGGGTGACTAAGCCTTGTTTCTAGGCCCTATAATTTTCTGATATATTACTCATAAGTCAGGCTTAATGGGGGGTGTTAGAATAATCAACCCATAGTATATCCACTTAGACATTAATTCATTTATTTTTGTCTTATTTGCCTAGTTCATGTGTCCCACCTTGTGCAAGTTTGTATTTGCCTATCCATAGAGGTCAAACTTGCCACATTTGACTCATGTAGCATATGGGAGAGCTAAAGGAATCATTTCTTCTTTATTCCTGGCCTCCTAGGTGCCCTTCTGCTTTTTCTGCTTTATTGCCTGCTTTTTCAGTGTTTTAAGGCAAAAGGAAAAGCTAGACTAGGTGAGGTTGACTTGTTTTTTGTCCTACACATACTCCTCTCTTTTCTCCATGAAAAAGAATGTATGAGCTGCCATTACACCACTCTTTAGCTTGCCTATTCCTTTTTTCCAATTCGTGAGCTCCATGACAGATTTGGGATCAGCTTTTTACACCTATGGGGGATTTGCTTATTTTTGGTAAGCCTGCTTTATGCTAGATTTGGATGCCTCCTCATGCATTTGATTTCTTGATGTATTCTATTTATTCATAAACCTATGTTATTACAGGGTTGGCTATTGTACACTCAGTTAATACAATTTAGTGTTACAGCTCCATATTCAGTCTCTCTTGTTAGCAATTTTGCATGATCAATTGATAATTGTTGTGAGTAAAATTAATCTATTCCTGGCCTTAATTTCCACACCAATACAATTATAGGAATCCTTCCACAACCATATATTCCCAAATTTATCACAATACGATGATGTATCACAATTTTCTCCAAGAATGCAAGAGAGAAATACAAATAAGTGTCCCCTCATCCAGCCTGCAAAAGTATTGAAACTCCTGCAAAAAGGTCCATGTGAACACTTTCAATGGCTCAAATCTATGCCACTGGTCAAAGGATGCAAGTATCTATCCAACTGTGCATATTTCCTCCACAAATACCACCTTATGTAAGATATTTTCCTCAACAATTTCTCTTGGTAGTTTGCTTGCTTATCATCCTTCCCCTGATCATGTGCAGAAATTTTTCTGCAAGAATACTACATGTGTGACATGTAATCTTCCACCCAATCCATATGTCATTGAATGGACTCAATTAACAACAATATGTTCCTACGTGTTTGCTGGGATTGTGATGGTGCATTCATCAAGTCATCATGAACACCTAGGAAATCCTCTAGCTCTTCATGTTGCACCAGCAAAGAAAATTCCTTCTCCCAATTTTCATTCTCACTTGATGAGGCTGAAATAGAGGTTTGGGTAGAACTATGAATCATATCTCCACAATAATTATCCACCCAAATTATGGCTGCCTCTTCTTCCTCAATTTTTGATCCAACTGATGTGAGCTCATATGTCTCTTCCATGGAGAAGAGACTCTCTCCAGAAAACAACTCCAGTTTTCTTTGGGAAAGGTCATGTGCTTGGTTCTGATCAGGATAGCTTGCACCATTCTCAAGCACATGCAAAACCAAGTGCATCTCATTATCCACCATCTCATGATATTCCTCCATATGTTCATGATTGTAACTAACCTTGAGAAGATGGTTGAATGGTGTGTAGGAGGGTAGGTGAGATATTTGTAATTTCTCTTGAAGTTGCTTTATATCCATCTTGGACTCTTGGAGTGCACATTGAATGATCTTTAATGAATCTTGGGTGGTCAATAATTCTTGTGTGAGCTCTCAGATTTATTATTAATACCTAAAGGATTCTCCATACAACAACTCCACAAGCTCAAGTAGGTTGTCTCTATCAGAAAGAAAATGCAGAAAATTATCTTTGGTTCTTGTCATGGACATGTGAAATTTCTCCATGTCTTCAATGGAATATTTCTCCTTCAACTTCCAACAGATATTTGTCATTAATGTAGAGGTCATTAGAGGAAATTTGGGGTATTAAATTGGCCTTATAAGAAAACATGCCAACAATAAGTTCTTGTGAGTTGGAATTTAAGAACCAATAGAATTTCAATAAAATGAGTCAACCATAATGGTTAAATTGACATATTTGTCATAAAAAAAACTACATTTTTTGTTTGTATTTTCGACATATCTCCCTGTGTTTTTACTCAAATTTTGATCGAGAGAGCTCGTTGGATGTGGAATTTTATTTTGTATCCAACAAGTACCCACACTGCATACTTTTGAAGGACCCCGCTACCCCAAAAACAAAAAATACCTGAAAAACATGATGATGATGTCATCATCACAATTTTCAAGTATTTCTTGTTTTTGGGGTAGAGGGGTCCATAAAAAGTATGTAGTGTGGGTACTCATTGGATGAAGAATCCAATTACGCACCCAACAAGCTCTCCTGATCAAAATTTGAGTAAAAAAAAAGGGAGATATGTCGAAAATATGAACACAAAAAGTAGGTTTTTTATTTCTTCCTCCAAAATTAATAAATATTATTTTATTATTTTATTATTTTCCTTAGGAGGCCCATTTTAGACCCCAAAATTCCTCTAATGTCTATGGAGAGTGTGTAGGGACTCTTTGATTTTACACTCACTCATCTTCAATGACTCTCCAAGAAAATTAGGTTCCTGCAAATGAACCTATTCTTCTTCCCTCTCTTTGGGATCAACTTAATGCAACTCTAGTGGTGAAGTGGAAGTTAATATTGGACCATTTTATTCAAGTAAAATATCTATGTCACCAACATAGAGATATGGAAATCCCTCAGTAGATGTCTTGGTGAAATTTGAGCGCCTTTTTGTAGGCACTCTTTCAACCATGTCTAGAGTGTTTCTCATCCCTCTGGATTATTTTTCTACATCACTGGTGGTAGGGTCAAATGAATGGAAAATATTCTCCTTTATTGTACAATACTCATGAATAATGATTTTAGTTATTTATTTCGTGGCTGAAAAATATTTTTCTTTATGTCCATGGGACACTTCTCCTTCTCCTTCACTGCAAATACCTTTCAGTAACTTGTGCTTCTCTTCATGAACTTTTATTTCAGCCTTCCTAGTTGCAAGAATAGGTGGTTCTTGGAACTCCTCACTGATGATAGGGGGATGTGAATTATTTCCATTTTTAATCCTCACTCTTATGTCATTGAAGATTCATATTGCTGCAAGAGAGTGCAAAAATCTGAATTGTGTTCATCTTTCTGCATCATATTTTTCTCCTTCAGATTTCCTAGTTTACACCCAGTTGGTGGGGGCTTCTTTTCAACTTCATTAGGAGATTCAAATGATCAATTCAGATATGATATTTATTCTTCTTTTGGATATGATCCAAAATATTGCTTCACCATCTTATCACCATTGACAGTATCATCCTCCTCTGCATTGATTTTGGGTTCACTAATAGAAAAACTAGGAGCAAATTCATCTCCCTCACAATTGTCTTTCATCTTGTAGTCCTCATATGAAAGTGAAGTATTTTTATTATTACATGGATCAGATGGTTGTAGGTGTACATATATTCTGCAAAAATAAGAACTTTTTTTATCCATGTTATTCACCTTATCATCTTTATGTACAGATACTTTGTTGTCCTACTCTTCAACCAAATTTTCTGGTTCACACCCAAGCTACGTGGCACTATTTTCTTCTTCTTTAGGTGGCTCCAAAGGTGGCTGTGATTCTTATTTGAAATGTCCATTTGTATCTATTACAAAATGTGTCTCTCCACCCATACATGATCCCACATCTTTGTCAGTGATATGCAGATCACCGACAAAGAAATTGGAAGTGCATTCATTCTCCACACTACCAACAACCATCTTTTTTACTATTTGGACTTCATCTGCACGCAGATTCTCTTCCTCTTTTTTCAAAGAACTTGATACTTCTTCATATTGAGTGGTCCTCAACTCCCAGTTCTTGGACAATCTATTAGAATAAAAAACAAACACTCTCCTAATGTTTGGGCAAGCAAATGGCTTTGATGAATCTTCCTTTCTGTATCCTCTTTTGGCTCCAGGGGGAAACCATCTAATATCCACTTTATTACACACTTCATGAACCATTTGTGAAATATTTATCATGTTTCCCCCTTAGTAGGGATATTTGAATAGATTAAGTATTTCTAGAGTACAGAAATCGTGAAAAGATAAGACCTCCTTTATCTCTTCTTTCAAGGCATAGTATTCCATGATATACTGGCAATATTTCTTAGAGTTATTCCCATTGAACACTTGACCACCGGCACTAGTATATTCCTACCAAATGGATTCATCATAAGATGGAGGAAACAAATCATCAACATCATCCCTACATAATATATATGAGGTGTTGCACGTGGTCTCTTCATAATCACCTTCTTCATATCTTTTGTTCTATTCTTCATATTGTTCATCGAAGTCTTATTTAATAGTTGGTAGGAGCATCATGGATGCAACATGACTTAATGATATACAATGTTAGTCAACAGAGAGCCTTCTTTCCATAGGATGAGCTAAGGAAAGTGCTCTGATACCACCGTAATGATTTGAAGTCTGATATGCAGATCATATCCCTAATATTTATGCAAATATAATTAATTCCAACTAGTCCCCCTAGGTGTTTAGCATGGTCCACACTTTTTTTGGTCAATTAGGTGGGGACATGACCAGAATACATTAACCCTTTAGAACTCTTTCTGGGTCACCCAACCGTGAAACTAGGAATAATTATTCAGTTCCCTTCAATCAGAGGCTTGGGGAAATGCACAAATAGGTTTAGCAGACATTTATATAATAGAAAATATGGTTTGGAAATGTTTAAAATAGTTTTGGAATATTTCGTGGAGTTTAGGAGTGATTTGGGAAAATTGGGAAATTTTGGCCTGGAGAGGTTTTGTGCAGTGGAGGCTGCCCAAATATTGTATGAAATCAACCAATTTTCATCCTACATGTATGTATGGATAGAGGGGTCAATAATCAACAGGAATCAACTTCCATAATTGAAACTGAGTGAATAGAACTCACATAATTGAAAAAACATTGACACTAGTCAATTTAGATTAGCAATCTAGCTAGGGTGTACAAAAACACATGAAATTAATAGAAGAAAAGCATCAAACTTGAGAATTGACATTAACAGAGCCTAATATAGCTTACATAAACATATTACATTACTCAGACTCAAGCTGATGGAAACTACTCAATTATTATGGCACTAAACTGATCATATCCCTCATTTTCATGGCAATTTAAGCTCATACAAGGAAAATTTAACATGTGATCTCATTGGACAGAAATATTACAGCATGAAATAGATATTAAATTTTTTTTATAGGCTTATACACATCATAAGGAAGTGGAATGACTGGCCACTCCATAATAGGACTCAAAACAATGGGTTGGAGGCCCAAAGTTTGACAACATAATGGATGGGAACATAGGTGAAGCTTGGGATTCACTGGAGCTGAATTTCATTGATGATGTTGGAATATATTAAACCCACTAGCTTAACTAGTTGGCATCCACTTGCACCTTAAAGTAAATACATGCCATCTATATCCTAGGAATGATTTATTTCTAATTCTGGGTTGATCTTGACCACCTTTTGACCATCCAAAATAAGTATATAGGACTTTACAACAGATTCTGCTTTATTCTGCTTTTTCTACTTTTCCTCCTTTTTCTATGGATAAGATAAAAGTTAGTCAACTAGGAAACTGGGAGCTTTTGTTTCCAAACCATCCTCCATTAGTTTTTCTCCATTTTCTAGGTTTAGCATGTTTTTTCCATATCCTTGACAACTGACTCATGCTTTTTCCAAATCGTGAGGTCCTTGATATATTTGGGAAGTGCTTTAGCCACCTATGGGTGTTTGCTATATTTCGGTAAGTCATCATTTTTTAGCTTTATGAGTTGTTTCCATACAATTCTATTTTCCTATGAGGAATTTACTATTTATGTACACTATTATTCATCCTTATTCAATGGAAGGATACACACCAATATTCATCACTTCATTCATGTGATTCAGTCTCTTTTCTTCTCTCTATTTTTCCTGTGTATGCTTGTGAGAATTCTTAGTAGCAAGATCTATTTACTGTGCTTCTTCTTAGAATAATTGCTCATAGCTTTGATCTATTATTTCTATATGGTATCAGAGCTACAAGTTTGATCAAGTTCAACAGAGTTGAGGAGCGCATCTAGTCTCCTATCCCTCTCTGAAGAAGAGCTTGTCTAGCTTACAAGATTTTCTCCTAGTTTGTTTTACAGGTTGCAGAGAGTATCTCTTAGATCATATCAACAACATCAATATGGATTCAAAATTTCCTCTACTATCTCCTTTCAACTATGTTGATTGGAATCCAAAGATGAGTGCATACTTGAAGAGGCAATGTCTCTTTGATGTCTCCATTGGTGCATTGAGTGAACCTGAGTCTTAAGAAGAGAAGATTGATTGGATAAATAATTGTGATAGAGATTATGGAATTATGTGTTTGGGAATGTCTCCAAATATATATAATCTCATAGATTCTGCTGAATTTCCATTTGAGCTTTGGAAAATTTTGGACAAAGCTTTTGGTTTGTAGGAAATTGAAGATGAAGCATGGAGCGAACCTAGCATATCCTCTTGTTATTTCTCTCAAGATTTCTTCCCCTCTAAATTCTCTGATGAATTTTATCATGATGGAAAAATTCCTCATATATTTCATGTTGCTGCTACCCTCATTGAATCGAATGCTTCCTCCTTCAATGAAGAAGCAAATATTGAAGAGCCATCTTTTTCTGTGTCTCTTGAAGGTGATTTTTCTTCTTGTGATACTATTGATGAAAAATAAGTAACATATAGAGCTGATTCTGATATTTATTATGATCCTATTACCCATTCATTGTTCTCTAAATCTCCTATCTTAAATTCTGAGATATATGTGCCAGATTCTTCACACCTTTTGCATACCTCTCTCATTGATGGTGCGCAACCCAGTGACTTCCAGGATGTTTACTTAGCCACATAAATCCTTCTTTGTGTCATAAAACTTAACTTACTTGATATCATGTGCTTCAGAATATCCTCCTTTGTTCTTGGCATCAATACTCAGAGCCTTCTTGAATATTTTGAACATCTCCTTATTTCCTCATTTCATACAGAGGATTCATTACCAGTGTATTCCCATGAGTCTATTGATATGCTTATATGTGATCCTTTAGATTCTGATTTAGAATCATATTTTTAGGTTGATACACATATAATACCACCATCCATACCATATACCATACCTCTAAATAATCCAAATACTATACAAATCCCAAGCTCACTAGTTGATTCCTCATTGGTCTCTTATGCAGTGATATTTATCTTACATGGTTTGAAGTATTTCCTAACTTTAAGTGGCTGGTTATCCATGTCCTTAGTCATATATGGACTGATATTAAAAAAAATTGGATTTTTTCTAAACACTTATGGTTCAGATCTTATGCCCATCCATCATTCAGATTTTTACACCTATCAGTTTTCCCCACTTGCTCATAATTTTCCTAGTCTAGCCCTATATCCTCATGGAGCCACCAAATCCTTTTTCCTTGTTGTTCCATATGCTACTATTTATGATATATCATATTTTTATCAGCCTCATATCAGATCTATACAGGTGCTACATCAGATTGGAATATTGACATGTGATTCACATCACAAGTTTACAGCTATTTAGGGAATTGGGTGTGAAATAAATTGCCATATTTTTTGTACTCTTTGGAAAGGAGTATGCATAGATCTATTTTCCATTTCAGATTATGTTTTCAGATAAGAGTTTGACAGCAGAAAGAATCATTCAGATAATTCTCCTACTTCATTAGTTGATGAGATACAAGGAGTCTCTCCTCTTCCTTCTTGCAGGTTATACACTCCAGTGCATGATCATGGAGTTCATGATTTATTCAACAAGTCCTTCATCCAAAAGTAGTTCAGTCAGCTCATTAAAGTGAATATGAAGATATGTTGAAGACATATTTTAAATTTTGTGCCTTGTCATATCTTGAGGGAGGATTTTTCCCCATGTGGTTTTTCCTCTTTCCTCACTTTTCTGGACATAATAATTGTTAAAGGGTGACCATAGACTTGTTGCTGGGCCCTATATACATCTATATGCATATATATTTTTTGTCATACCATCACAAAGTCAGACTTATAGGGGGGTGTTGGAATATATTAAACCCACTCACAACTTAGGATAAAATAATTAATCATTATTTGATTAATTATTCACCCACTAGCTTAATTAGTTCGCATCCACTTGCACCTTAAAGTCAATACATGCCATCTATATCCTAGGAATGATTTATTTCTAATTCTGGGTTGATCTTGACCACATTTTGACCATTCATAATTAGTATACAGGACTTTACAGCAAATTCTGCTTTATTCTGCTTTTTCTACTTTTCCTCCTTTTCTATGGATAAGATAAAAGCTAGTCAACTAGGAAACTAGGAGCTTTTGTTTCCAACCCATCCTCCATTAGTTTTTCTCCATTTTATAGTATTAGCATTTTTTTTCCATCTCCTTAAAAACTCACTCATGTTTTTTCCAACTTGTGAGCTCCTTGATATATTTGGGAAGTTCTTTAGCCACCTATGGGGGTTTGCTATATTTCGGTAAGTAAGACTTTTTGAGATTTATGAGTTGTTTCCATACAATTCTATTTTCCTATGAGAGATGTACTATTTATGTACACTATTATTCATCATTATTCAATGAAAGGATACACACCAATGTTCATCTCTTCATTCATGTGATTCAGTCTCTTTTCTTCTCTCTATTTTTCCTATGTATGCTTGTGAGAATTCTTAGTAGAAAGATCTAATTCCCGTGCTTCTTCTTAGCATAATTGCTCATAGAATTGATCTATTATTTCTACAGATGATGATGACTAAAACAAGTGACTGATTTTATCTCATGGGCTTATCATTAGCTTCTCCACACTTGTACTGAGAAAGGAATGGGAGGAAGAAGAATGGGGAAGGGAAGGAAAATAATTGGGCACAACACCCAATAGATTGATTCTCACCACTTAGTAATGAAGCTTAAGATTAAATAAATTACAAAACATGCATTATCCAAACTAGTAAATGGATCTTGGATTCTCCTTTAATATATCTCTGGGTAACCTGCTTAGAAAGTAGAGGAAATAAGTGACTTGTGAGAGTAATTCATCGACCTAAAACCGTAACCCTATCCATGTCATGTGACCTCCTTGAGAAAATTGGAAAGTAGGGGCCATGTGGAGATGTTTACCTATCCAAGTCATCCATCTTATTTAGAAATTTCACCCGTCTTAGTCAAAGAGTTGCTACTTTTATCCCTTACATCTTTTATTCTTTTCCTATTTTTGAGGCCGAGTCTCTAAAAGGAAACTGTGCCCTCCTTTGGAAAAAGTTTCCTACTTTTCCTATGATAGATTTTCTAAGTCTTCAAAAGGAAATTGCACAATCCTTTTTCAATTGTTTCCTCTTTTGTATTTGACTGATTTTTTCATAGCTTTTGGGGACTTTCCCTTTTTTCTCTAACTGCTTTTATCATAGAGTTTCCACTTCTTTCACCTTAGCAAGTTGATTTTCCCAATGCACCCTGTGACATTGAAAGCTCATTTCCACATAATTAAATTGCATAATAAATAATAATGATAAATAAAAAATCAAATACATGCCTCAATAATTTTTATTTAGAAACATTTCCCTATGAAACTTAATTAATTCCACTTAGTGCCCCTAGGTTTTTAGCATTGTCCACACAAAATCTAGGGACATGATAGTCATCCCCTCCCAAATATGCTTTTCCTTAAGCAGAATCACTCTGGAGTGCTGCAAATTTGTCCACCATGTAGGAGAATTGGAGCATTAACTCATGTGCAAAAAAAGGTTGACTTGCTCCAGCAAGCCAACATGTAAAGTTTATCCAAAAACAAGCAATTCCAGGGTCCCATTCCTTGCATTGCACCCCCTTCAATGAAAACTCCTTCCAACACAACTTATCAGAACAAAATATTCCTGGATCCCATTTCCTCAATTGTAAGTATCCAAACATTAGTATCCACCATAAAAATTTATCATCATAGGAAATGAAATTCATGATGTGGATTTCATAACACTGCACTGAAAATTGGAGACTCTCAATGAAAAATAAAAAATATGTGAGATTCTCCACCCAACATAATGTTCTTTATGTGCTTGATGCACATCAGCACTGAATCTCACAATTATGTTGCTGCAATGAAATTGGCGTGAGTCACTTGTCCTATGGAAATTATGGGAATCCTCCAATATCCATTGATTCCCATGTTGCTCATATAAAATGTAGGATGTGTCTGCTGAAAATTACATGGTTTAAGAAAAAGGTACATCCTCCAAGGCCCATAAATCCAACAAGTATCTACCCATTCCTTCCATATATGAAAAAATCCTCCAAATATTAGATCCATATGGGAAATTTATTACTTTCCCATGTGCACAATCCCAATGCATCAACTCTCTTCCACTGGTCAAAGGATGTAAGCATCCATCCAACTCTATGGATTTTATACACTAATACTACCTTATGCAAGATATTTTTCTAATCAACTCCTCTTGGATTTTTTCTTGCTTAGCTTCCTTCCACTGTTCATGAGCATAATTTTTTCTGCAAGAAGACTCCATGTGTGACATGTAATATTCCACCCAATCCATATGTGGATTAATGGGATCAAGTGAAAACAATATGTGCCTATTTATTTGTTGGGATGGTAATGGTGCATTCAGCGAGTCATTATGAACACCTAGGAAATCCTCCATCTCTTCCTGTTGCACCAACGAGGAAAACTCTTTCTCCCAATTTTCATCCCCACTTGATGAGGCTGAAATAGAAGTGTAGGTAAAACTATGAATCAGATCTCTGCAATACTTATCCTCCCAATTTATGGAGGCCTCTTCTTCCTCAATGGATGTTCCAATAGAGGTGAGCTCATCTGTCTCTTCCAGGGAGAAGAGACTCTCTCCAAAAAACACCTCCAATTTTCTTTGGAAAAGATCAAGTGCTTGGTTATGATTAGGCTTGTTTGCACAATTATCAAGCACATGCAAAAAAAAGTACATCTCATGATCCACCATCCCATGAGATTCCTCCATATGCTCAATAATGCAATCAGCTTTGTGAAAATCGCTGAATGGTGTGTTGGGGGGTATGTGAGATATTTGCAAGTTCCCATGAAGTTTATCTATGTCCATCTTGGACTCTTGGAGCGCACCTTGAGTTATGTTCGAGGAATATTGGGTGTTCAATAACTCTTGTATGAGATTGCAGATCTCTTTGTCATGCTTTAAGGATTTTCCATACAATAAATTCACAAACTCAAGAAGACTGTCTATATCAGAGATTAACTGCAGAAAATTACCTTTAGTCCTTGGCATGGCCTTATGAAACTTTTCCATGTCTTCAATGGAATATCTATCCTCCAACTTCCAACAAAGTTTTTTCATCAATGCATAATTTCCATGGAGATTATGTAGAACATCTTTGATTTTCACTCACTCATCTTTAGTGACCCTGCAAGAAAATGAGGTTCTTGCAGATGAACCGCTTCTTCTTCCCTCTCTCTAGTATTAAATTCATGAAACTCTAGTGGTGATTTGGAAGTTGATTATGGAACCTTTTCATCCAGTGAAATATCTATGTCACCAACATAGAGAGAGATGGACATCCTTGAGTAGATGTCTGAGTGAAATTTGAGCACCCATCAGTAGGTACTCTTTCAATCATGTCCAGAGTGTTTGTTATTCCTATAGATTGTTTTTCTACATCACTGATGGTAGGATCAAGTGAATGGACACACTACTCTTTTGTTTCACAATCCTATCCAATAAGGATTTAAATTATTTCTTCCATTGCTGCAACATCTCTCTCTTTATTATCATGGAAAAATTCACCTTCTCCTTCACTGCAAACACCTTGCAACAACTTGCACTTCTATTCAGGAATATTTCTTTCTGCTTTCCCACTTGTAAGACTAGATGGTTCAAAGCTCTCCACAATGGTCATAGTGGGATTTGTATTTTCACTCAGGTAAAGCCTCTCCTCTTATGTGGCTACAAATTCATCATGCTTCAAGAGAGTCCAAAATCATAATTGTGTGCATCCATTTGCACCATATTTTTCTCATTCAGATTTCCTAGTTCACACCCAGCTGGTGGGGGCTTGTCTTCTACTTCAATAGGAAATTCCAATGATAAATTCATATATAATATTTCTTCTTATTTTGGATCTTATATAAAACATTAATTCACCATATTATCACCATTGACACTCTCTCTCTTCTTTACACTGACTGTGTGATCACCAACAAAGAAAATAGGAGTGAATTTATCTCCCTCACAATTGGCCTTCCTTTTGCATTCCTTATATGCAAGCGAAGACTTTTTATATTTCCATGGTTTAGATGGTTGCATGTGTACATGGATTCTGAAAAAAACAAAACTTTTATCATCCACGTTCTCCACCTTTCCATCTTCCTGAAGTGATACTAAGGTGGCCTGCTCCTCCACCAATTTTTCTGGTTCACACCCAAGTAGTGTGGTCTTGTTTTCTTCCTGTTTATGTTGTTCAAAAGGTGTATGTAACTCTGATTTGAATGATCCCTTTTGATATGATCCAAAATATGTCTCTTCACCACCAGATGTACCACCATCCTTAGTAGTTGTCTGAATATCACTCACAAGGAAACTAGAAGTGCATTGATCATCATTCTTTTATCCTATGAAACCACCTTGTGGTGACTTACACCCCACTTCATGGATCTCTTCCTCTACATCATTTATATTATCCTCCAAGAAAATTGAGGCTTATTAATATTGAGTGGTCCTCAACTCAAAAATTTTGGACATCGTGTTGAAAGAAAAACCAAACACTCTCCTATTGCTTGGGAAAGCAGACAACTTTGATGAATCTTCCCTTTTTGCTCCAGGTGGTAAACAACTAGTCTCCACTTTATGGCACACTTCATCAACCATGTGTGAAATATTTGTTATGTTTTCCCCACAGTGGGGATCTATGAATATCTTATGTTTCTCCAGAGTATAGAAATATCAAAAAGATAAGACCTACCTTATCTCTTCTTTCAAGGCGCAATATTCCATGAATTACTTGGAGGATTTATTAGAGTTCTTCCCATTGAACATTTAACCACCGACACTAGTAGATTTCTGCCAAATGGATTCATCCTAATATGGAGGAAATAAATCATCAACATCATCCCTACATAATATAACCAAGGTACTACATGTGGGCTATTCAGAATATTATTCTTCATATTGGTCAATGTCTTTTTCAATCATTGGTACCAAGCTCATAGATGCAACCGAATTTAGTGACTTGCAAAATTTTATCCCTTAAGAGCTTACCTTCCACAGGGGTGGAGGAAATTTCTCTTAATATAGGAATCTAAGGAAAAAATAAGACTGATAAAGTATCTTCCCTAACATATTTATATAGGGAACCACTTAGGTTTCAGAGTCAACTATGCTGAAACTTACATTTAATTCTTACATGTATCACTGTCATATCCCCACATTTTGACCACCAAACGTCTTGACCATGATAAACACATAGGGGTTATAAATGATATTATTTAATTACCCTAGGGAAAATTGCTAAATTAATTATGTAAGAGTCTTGTTGGGCCAGGAAAGGTGCACAAAGAACAAGCTCGCGTGCAAGTAAAGAAGGAAAGTTGTGTGTGCGACAAGAAGGAAAGTAGTTCGCGAAGGAAGAAAAGGGGCTAACGCAGAAGGATAGGACATACGTACGATGGACGAAAGGCGAGATTGCAAGTGTGTAGGTGGGTAAGAACCAAGAAAGCGACAAGTCAGGAAGATCGTGGCTTTTAAAGATTTCGTAAGCAAACGAACAATGCATGCATGAAGGAATATATGTAATTCAGGTTGATAGTGCCTTGTGTCAGTCCATGACACCTTGTAACCATTTTTTATAGCTGAATACAACTTGTAACAGATTGATAGTATGTAGTCGGCCATGTGTGGTCCTATAGAAGTTATAAATAGGAAGAACCCACTCTGTATAAGGGTTCTTCATTCTTTGTGGTTGGTCATTGGATTTTTGCCTACCGTTGGTCGCTGGCATGGCTCACCATTTTGTTATGTTCAGTTTTGTTAAGTTATGGTTAGAGGGAAAGAGGAATCATAGAGGAGTCCAGTAGAGAAAGAAGGATGTTGAGCCACGGATCTTGCAGCTGTGTGCACATGCCGCTAGAAGTATGAGGAATATGCAGCTGAGTGCACAGACAATAGGTAGAAGAGTCGATCTAGGCTGTTTGTGGATCAATAGAATTATATAGAAGAATAAATCATAGAGCACGAGACCAAGAAGATTGAGTCAGAAATACTTATCATAATATCATTCTGTAGGTCACAGATTGCAAGGTGCTATATCCATTTTGCATGCCATATGAAGAACAACTTGGTGGTTTTTCCCAGATGGGTTTCCATGTTATTTCCTACGTTGAATGATTGATTGATGTTGAATTTTTATGTGAATGTCAAATATCTTATTACTATATGTTGATGAGTTACTGTTGAATGTATGGAGCCATCTAATTCATCAATGAATGAATGATTGTTTAAGCATT
Source organism: Pseudotsuga menziesii (assembly GCA_001517045.1). NCBI lineage: Eukaryota > Viridiplantae > Streptophyta > Pinopsida > Pinales > Pinaceae > Pseudotsuga > Pseudotsuga menziesii. The sequence goes on along the minus strand of LPNX011073399.1, from coordinate 104,754 downwards.
GCTGGAATGTTGTGAATAAGTCTATGGTTAATTTCTTAATTTAAGGCATAAGTCGCACACTATCTGTCAGTACAATGAATAATTTGTGTCGCACAAGTTGCGCTAGTTGTTGAGGTTAAGAACAGGGTCATATCACACTTGTGCTGACATACAGTTGCGCCCAATTGTGAAGTAATAGACTCCATCATCCTATTTCCTGTCGAGCACCTTGGTCGTGCGCCAAGGGACTATAATCCCTCGCCAATAGCGGAAACATGGTTCAGAGTCAGCTACTTATACTGGGAACCACTTAGGTTTTAGAGTCAACTATGCTGAAACTTACATTTAATTCTTACATGTATTACTATCATATCCGCACATTTTGAACACCAAAATCCTTGACCATGATAAACACCTAGGGGTTTTAAATGATATTATTTAATTGAAAATTGCCAAAATAATTATGTAAGAGGATTATAATAAGTTTGATTAATTTCCATTTTTAGTTATTATGCAATTAATTATGTGGAAAATAACTTGCCATCAACAAGAGGGCCACTTAGGCAAGCCAACTTGCCAAGGAGGAAATGGAATCTGTCTTAGGACTGAAAAAAGACAAGAAAAGCTATAAGACACAAAAGATGAAACTTTGGGATAAGGTAGGGTGCAGTTTCCATTTGGAGACTCAGTCACAAAAGCTAAAGTGCAGAAAAGTTGTCATAAGGAAAAGAAGGAAGTTTCCAAAACATGAAAGTGTAGAAAAAGCAGTCAGACACAAAGAAGGTGACTTTTGGGTCAAGGAGGTCATAGTTTCCATTTTTATTTAAGGGAATGAATAAGGAAACATCCCCTAAAAATATTAATTTATGTTTTACTCAAGGACTTTGAATTCATGGCTAGGGTTAGGGTTTATCAAGTGGCAAATTTGATCAACAAGTGAATGACTTGCTCATCAAGTGACCCAAGTCACTCAAGGTTTATTTAAGGGTGATTCCAGCTCCATTTCTCAGTTTGGATGTTTATTATTTGTGATTTTGATAAATCTAAGGACTCCTTTCTGATTTTAGTGCCTCATGTGCTTAGGATATGTACCCAAAATTTCTCATTCCCTCTCTCATCTTTGCCTCTTCTCCCTTTCTCATTGCAGGTTACACTGGAGCTATGGATCAGCCTCTTCGAGTCGATTCAGGATTTGTTAGAATAATACAGCCATCCATGACTATATATAATATTTCATTAATAGGTCTAATAGTACTCTGTATCTAAGGGTTCAAACACCCATGACCTTCCTTGAATTATGTCTTTAAAATACACTGTAATGATGTAGAATGTTGAAGAGAGTAGTATAATTCATGAATGATAGTTATTTCAAGTTTATTGGATGTAATATTATCTAATAAACATTATCTGCAAGTTTTATTTCAATCTAAATTGAAATAGATGAGATTTACTCATTTTAAGTAAACCTAGTCTAGATTTTAATTGGAAAGTGGCTAGTTTTGTTGTAACTTTCATATTTTGACTTGTATGACTCCGAATAGCACCATTATTTTTATAATGAGTCATTAACATACATATCTAATTCCATCAAGTCCAAAAAAAATAATTTGAATCACCCTTACCCTGTTTGGAAAGGCATGAAGATGGAGCTAGTGAGTTGCCCGATGAGCTAGTATCACCTTTACAACTTGCATAATCATTTAATTTGATTCTGATGTGTTATAAAACCTCATGAAACTATTATTAATTTATTATAACCTTATTCATTTTATACAAGCCCCTGGTTGATTGGATTTGAAAAAGTATTCCTAGTTTCACGGTTAGGTGACCCATAAGTGTGGGAGTAGGATTCAATGGATGTTGATTCTGAAACCTAAATGGTACCTGATATAAATTTGTTATGGAAGATACTTTATCATTCGTAAAATTTTCCTTGGTTTCTCCCCACATCCCGCTGCCTAGTTTGCAAAAGTGTTAGCCAATCTCCCATATTTTCCTAGTCTAAAGAGCTCTTTAATTGAATGCAAATTTTCATGTAATATTTTGGATAAAAATTATATCAGAGACAATATTATAATATGATTACATATAAAGTGCATTACATAAATATCATATATCTTAGTTCATGTTGAAGAATCCTTTTAGTTTGAGTCCTTCCAGACAAAACTAGTAATTTCCTAGCACCTAGTTTGACAATTTTATGGATCAAGTCTTTGTCTGGAGTTAGTATCTCTAAAATATGATTCATGGATATTATAGTTGTATCATAGAACTTTACTTGGATCATCCTGTGGAAATAAGGCTTTATGTTGACTAATATTGCATATTACCAATTCAAGTTGTAACCATGAGGATTGTACTGGTAGTTGAAGATGATGACTTTGATCAATTTGTTGAAGAAGAAGAGGTGATCTATGTTAATGATGGCTTGAAAATGTCAAGAGACTGGGATGGTTACTTTTTTGAAAATGAGGAGTATGAAGCCATAATGGTTGAACCAACAATTTCTAATCCTAAGAAGTATTTATCAAAGATGATATATGCAAGTGAAAACTTCCCCACCACTACAAAGAGTATCTTTCCTTGGGGGGAGAGATTTGTAAATTCATTCATTTCAAAGATTATTTTTATTTCGGATTTGGGTTTGAGCCCAATGATGTAGATGACTATTCTATCAAGAGTAGAAAATCATCCATAGAGGAACCAAGTTGTTCCAATTATGTGAGTAAAGAAGAAGAAAAATAATCCAGAAAGGAAGATTCATCAATGCCATCTACTTTCCCAAGCATTAATAAAATGTTTTGTTTTTCTTCCAATAGAGTCACTGTCCAAGAGTCATAAGTTGAATACCACTCAATATGAATAAGCCTTAATTTCCTTGAATAATAATAATAAAAAATAAGTAGAGGCAGAGATCCATGAAGTGGAGTGCAAGTCACAACAAGGTGGTTTCAATGGAAGAGGGAGTAAAGATGGATGCACTTCTAGTTTCCTTGTGAGTGATCTTTAGACCACTGCTAAGGATGTTGGCACATGTGGTAGTAAATAGACATATTTTGGATCATATCCAAAATAAGAATGCAAATCAAAGTTACAATCACCTTTTGAGCCACATAGGGAAGAACAAAACAAGACCACATCGCTTAGGTGTGAACCGGAAAATTTGGTGGAGGATAAGGCCACCTTAGTATCACTTTGAGAACATGGTAAGATGAAGAAAATTTATGATAAAGGTTCTGATTTTTGCAGCATCCATGTTCACCTAAAACCATGTGATATATGGGAGAATGGAAATACCTCACTTGCGTATGAAGGCTGCAGAATTAAAGACAATGGTGAGGGAAAATAATTCACTCCTAGTTTCTCTGTTGGGGGAGTTAAAATCAATACATAGGAGGGTGATGTTGTCAATAATGATGAGGGGTATTTTGTATCAGATCCAAAATAAGAACATATATTAGATCTTAATTCATTAGTTTAAATTCCTGATGAAGTGGAAGGCAAGCCCCCACCAGCTATGTGTGAACTAGGAAATATGAAGGAGAAAAATCTGATGCAAAGGGATGTACATAGTTCAGATTTTTGTACCCTCTTGCATCATGGTGAAGTTGAAGCCACACCAGAGGAAAGGATTTTCATCTATGAGAATCCAAATACCATTTCCATCAGAGATGGGAACTATGAACCATCTAGACTTGTAAGCAGGAAAGAAGAAATAAAAACTCAAGAAGAGAAATGCAAGTTACTGCAAGGTATTTGCTGTGAAGAAGAAGAAGAGGTTCATCTTCTAGCACCTCATTTTCTTTTAGGGTCATTGAATATGAGTGAGATAAATATCAAAAAGGCCCTACACATGCTCCATAGAACTCATGCATTGATGATAAATCTCTATCCGAATTTGGAGGAGAAATATTCAATGGAAGACATGGAGAAGTTTCAGAAAGCAATGATAATCACCAAAGGTAATTTTCTCCAATTGATTTTTGATAGAGACAATGTTATTGAGCTTGTTGAGTTGTTACTTGGAGCATCCTTGAAGGATGAAAAGGATAATTAAAATATCACACAAGAATTAGTGACCACCCAAGATTCATCGAAGAGCACTCAATGTGAACTCCAAGATTCGAAGATGTAGATAAACCAACTTCATGAGGATTTGCAAAGATTTCACCTACACACCATTCGTCCATATTCAAAAGGCTGATCATATGGATGAATATAATGAGATTTTGGACCATGATATGCATTTATTTTTTCATGTTCTTGAGGGCTATGTAGACAAGCTTAAAGAGAACCAAGCACTTGATCTTTTCTAGAGAAAAATAGAGTTGTTTTCTAAAGAGAGCCTCTTCTCCATGGAAGAGTCGGATGAGCCCACATTGGTTGGATCTGAAAATGATGAAGAATATGAAGCCATAATATGGTAGGATAAGTATTGCATAGAGCTGATTCACATTTCTACTCACACTTCTCTTTCAACCACATCAAGTGGGGATGAAAATTGGGAGAAGGAAGTTTTCTTGTTGGTGCCACATGAGGAGCAGGAGGCTCCCATAGGTATTCAAATGAATTGAGGGATGCACCATTACAATATCATAAGTAGAATAGACACATATTTCAGCCTGTTGATTCCATTCATACACACATGGAATGGATAGGCATATACATAGAAAATATGGATACTGAAGGGTGTGCAAGCTTGGATCACATAGGTAAACGTTTTCTTTGCAATTGTAGCAGGCCCATAGATGCATATGGAATTGGTATAGTATGTGAGAATCAGATAAGAAATGTGTGGAAATCATTTGATGCATTGGGTATACAAAATTACAAGGATTGGATGAGTAGAGACATGTTGGAGATGAGCACCCCCATAGGGGATCACCACCTATTCTTTGAGAATGGAAATGATGTATGTTCCAATGCTTCCTGGCACATTGAGTTGCATATGGTGGAGAGAATCAATATGATTTGGTCCCACATTGAGGAAATATATATCTAGTGGGATATTTTCAAAAATGTTCAGTTTGGCATGGGGAGAGATGAGCTTCCAGCATTGTGGTATGGTTTTCACAACCTCATTTTCATCCTCTATAATGATAAAAAAAAATTGTTTTTACAAATGGGTGGAATGAGGCAGATAAAATCATGGGATCCTGAAATTCTTGGGAATGACATAGTTCAAAAGGGGGGATGGTATAAAAAGGGGACAACAATAGTTGTGTCCTTACACAGGAGACAGTGGGATCCAGGAATTCAACTCTATTCCATTAACTGGGTTAACAATTTTGTTAAAATAAGTCGTCATTAAATAAATGACTATGATCAAAGTGGTGCAGCGGAAACATGGTGGAAAAATTTTGCAGCACTCTATGGTGCTTTTGCTTGAGGACAAGTAGACTTGGGAGGGGAGGAATATCATATCCCCACAATTTGACCACCAAAAGTGTTGACCATGATAAACACCTAGGGGTTCTAAATGATATTATTTAATTACCCTAAGGAAAATTTCTAAAATAATTATGTAGCAGGATTATACTAAATTTGATTTATTGTCATTTTTAATTTTTATTCAATTAATTATATGGAAAATGAGTTTCCATCAACAAGAGGGCTTATAGGAAAGACGACTTGCCAAGGAGGAAATGGAATCTGTCATAGGACTGAAAAAATAGAAGAAAAGATACCAAGCACACAAGTGGAAACTCTGGGATAAGGTAGAGTTCAGTTTCCATTTGGAGACTTAGTCACAAAATCTCAAGTGTAGAAAAGCTGTCATAAGGAAAAGTAGGCAGTTTTCAAAATAGCAAAGTGCAAAAAAAGAAGTCAAACACAAAGAAGTCAAATTTTGGGTCAAGGAGGGCACAATTTCCATTTTGGATTGAAGGCAACAAATGAGGAAACATCACCTAATCCTATTAATTGCAATTTTACTGAAGGAGGGAGAATTCATGGCTAGGGTTAGGGTTTAGCAAGTGGCAACTTGCTCAACAGGTGAAGGACTTGCTCAACAAGTCACCCAAGTCGCTCAAGGTTTATTTAAGGGTGATTCCAACTCCATTTATCAATTTGGATGCTTATTATTTGTTATGTTTATTAATCTTAGGATTTTGTTTTTGTGTTTTTCCTCGGGTTCTTGGGATATGCACCCCAATATTCTCAATCCCTCTCTCCTCTTCCCCTCTTCTCCCCTTCTCATTGCAGGTTACACTAGAGCTATGGATCAGCCTCTCTGAGTTGATTTAGGATTTTTTAGACACCTACAGAAATCTAGTACTATATATCATATTTCATTAATAGGTCCAAGAGTTTTTGGTATCTAAGGGTTCAATCCCCCATGCCCTTCCTTGAATTATGTCTTTAAAATACACTGTAATGATGTACAATGTTGAAGAGAGTGTTATACGTCATGAATGAGAGTGATTTATATTTTATTGGCTGTAATGTTACCTCATGAACATTATCTTCAATCTTTATTTAAATATGACTTGAAATGAATGATATTTACTCATTTTAAGTCAACTTAGTCTAGATTTGCATTGGAAAGTGGCTAGTTTTGATGTAACTTTCATATTTTTACTTGTATGAATCCAAATAACACCATTATTTTTCTTATGAGTCATTAAATTACATATATAATTCCTACAATTCCAAAACAAATAATTTGAATCACCCATACCCTGTTTGGAAAGGTCTGAAGATGGAGCTAGTGAACTTCCTTGAGAGCTAGTCTCACCTTTACAACTTGTAGAATAAGTTCCTTTGCCTCTGATCCATTATAAAACTTCATGAAACTCTAATTCTTGTCTGATAAAATTATAACATAACCTTATTCATTTTATACAAGCCCTCGGTTGATTGTATTTGACAGTCGTCTTAGTTTCATGGTTAGGTGACCCAGAAGTGCGGGAGTAGGTTTTAGTGGATGTTGATTCCAAGGCCTAAATGGTTCCTGATGTAAATGTATTATGGAATATAACTTATCATTCCTAAAATTATCCTTGGTTTCTCCCCACATCCCAATTCCCATTTTGCAAAAGTGTTATCCAATTTCCCATATTTTCCTAGTCTCAAAAGCTCTCTGATTGAGTGCAAATTTTCATGTAATATTTTGGATAAAAATTCTATCAAATACAATATTTTGATCTTTTTACATATCAGAAACATTACAGCAATATAATAGTTCTGATTTCATTTTCAATAATCCTTTTAGTTTGAGTCCTTCTAGTCAAAACTAGTAATTTCCTAGCAGCTAGTTTGACAGTTTTATGCATCAGGTCTTTGTTTGGAGTTAGTATTTCTGAAATATTATTTGGGGATATTACAGATACACATTTAACCTGATATATGCTCCTCCCTTAGTTCATATCAATATTTCTTAGGTATGAAGAAGAGTTTCCAATTGATTATGCAACCCACTATCATGGAAGGGACAATGATAAAGATAATGTTATAGCTCAAAATGACACATCTCTGCCTGTGACCACTTTCCTATGTTTTCGTCGCATGTCAACACTTCCATGACAACACTTCAAGAAAGTCACTGAAAAAACACCTAACTTGGAGGACCCATATTTGGATTTTTGTATCTCTGTTTGACCTCATCTCTACACCATTGGAAAGGTCTCTGTGTTATCTAAAACTTTTTAGACGACACCAAAGTCTGAAAATGCCCAAAACTACCCTAAAAATGAGTTTTTGTTTATGTGTACACGAGTTTCCTTAAGGAAACCCGTGTATGTTCACAAATTTCTATATATAATACCCACGTACACCTTAAATACACACCTTTCTACATTGCAACCAACGTATACCTCCTCGTGTATGCGACTGTTGTCTCTACAACCCGTGTATGCCTCCTAAAAATGTCAAAAAAATATGTATTTTGAAATTCGAGTAGTTTGGGTAGTTATGCAACTGACTCCTTCAGTTGTAAATACTTTGTCTTTGACCCTAACTCTTCATTAAGCATATAAATAGAGGTAGGGAGGTCCATGAGATGGGACTTGAATATTTGCATTGTTATGCTGGAGGATTTGGAGCTCTCTTTGCCCATGCCTTTGCCCTAGAAGCTATATCCTTGTGTTGTAGAGCTTGGAGGCTAAGTTCCTTGGAGAAGAGAAGTAGCAGAACCAAATCAAGGTTTCGTGAGGTGTCGAACATGAAGAGAAGGTATATTTGTACTTGTTTTCAAGATTAATAAAGATGTGATGTCCTTCTTCTTCCCAAATCATTGTTCAAGGTGTGATTGAATCTGTGATTATGATCAGAAGTTTATGTTAATCAGAATAGTTTCTCAAATTGTTTTGATTATCATTACTTTATATGTGGTCATATTGGTTTGAGGAAGGTATAATTCATTTTGCAGGTCTCTTGGAGCAAGAGGAGCAAGAGGAGGATTGAAGGGCTGCTTGGATCAACCTTCATTTGGCTAAGGTATGAACCATTCTAATCTCCGAATCTTGTTTATATTTGCTTGTAGAACCATTTTCATCCATCTTTAAACCCTAGTATGTTGATGGCCTCTTAAACCCTAGCCATAGGAAACTTTCCTTTACAACAGAACTAGCAACTCCACTGGGGAGAGCCTTGTCTGTTTGGGGTTTCTTTGTCTTTCTTTCATTATTTTGCATTGTTTCAGGTCCTTCTTGCCACTTAGGAACACTTTATAAGTCTGATAACATACTGCCCCTACCTTCCTAAGGAAGTTTTTGACCTTTTTTGGGATTTTTTCCACCCATATGCGAGTTGCAGACTGAATAGTCACGTGTCTGGTTTGGCACATGCAACTTTCTATACTGTCAACCCACGTATGATACCCAACTTGTTAGCAATACAACCCAAGTGTGCTTTTACACATGACTTGGTGTATTTTCAACCCGTGTATGACACGCGACCTGTTAGTAGTGAAACTCGCGTATGCCCCTTTAAACAGTGTTGTTTCCTCATTTTTGTGGTTTTTTCTATTGTTGTGGGTTGTTTGGTACGTATTTTGGTGTCCTCTGCAGGTGCATGACTCCAGGGAGTTAGTGTCATCCCTTTTGGTTGTTCTTTATCTATGTGGTAAGCCTTTTTATAGCATTAGTGTTTATTCTTTACTCTTTCCCCCCACCTCCTTTGCTTGGTATGATTGTTGGCTTATGTTTCTGGTCAGCCTCTGTTAGTGATCTTTTTCTGAGTTCAGAAGCTTGTTGGTGTTGGTTTCCTTCTTGTTTTGTTGGTTAACTTCACCATCCAAATTAGTTGACTTGTCTCTTATGCAAGCTTTCCTTCCAAGTAGGGTTTTTACTGACTTTAGGGCATTCTATAGTTNTTGTTATCTGCATACTTTGCTTTGTAGGTAGTTTTTCTTTTGCATTTATAAAAGAAAAATAAAAAGAACATATACTTGTTTAATATGCATGTAGATTAGGGTTTTTTCTTTAATACACTGCATATCATTATTTTTGAAAAAATAAAAATAATTGTTCTTTTGTGGCTTTCAAGTTTTCTATTTGAAAAAATAAAGAGAATAGTTTTTGCTTTTTGCATTTCATTTCTTTTTGCTTAGTCATCTTGTTTTAACTTTGAGTCAAAACACCACATAAGTTTCTTGCCATTTACCCTCTGACTAAAAAAATCTTTTAAAATAAATAATATAATTTAAAAATTATTAGTAAGTTTTATTTTATAGGATCATACACCAACTAGCTCAGGATAGACTTGTGGATTAGGGAGTTTTCAACTCTCCACAAGTGTTAAAATTTTAGACGTAGTTGGCCAATCACTAGGTAAACCCTTTTGTATGTTGATTGTATCTGGGAATCTCCTCTCAAACGGGAGTTAAGCACGAGGCCGCGTGGAGGCTTGGACTGAGGAGATAACCCTCCAATTCCTTGTCAAAGCATAGACCAAGGTTTTTGCGCATCTAGGGATTCTGTCTTAGATAGGGCTTCGAGCTTTGCTACCCTACCCATGCGTATGAACTAGGCTTGTGACTATCCCCCCAGACTGTCAATATAGTTAAGGTATCCTTTATTCTCTTTGACATCTAAGGTTCATACACAGGTACACCGAAAGGCTATTTCTGGTTGACCTTGGACCTGCTTGGAAGGTAACCCCAGTAGAAGGTGTGGGAGAGAAGTGGGTGATTCTTCTACTTGTGCATAAGAAAATCTATAGGGATGCTAAGTAACTATCTATCAACTTTATTCTAGAAAGCATATCTTATACCTATTTGTCTATTTGGCTTTAGGAATTTCAATGTGTGCTCTCTAGTTTGTCTGTACTTAGTTTGCGTTCAGGTGTGTGCTTTGTACTTTTGGTTTCTTGTCAACCTTAGAATTTGTCTCCTAGTTTGAAAATATCACTAACACCCCTTTGAACACCAACCAAGACATCCACATGCTGGGAACTCCTTGTACTATGCCTCTCATGGGTAATGTTGGTGTTCCCTTGATGGCCACCTTAAATCTACCTGGATTCACCCTAGGGATATCGATGTGATTGTTTTCCACTCCAACTGTCCTAAATAATCTTGATGCTTCTCAGGTAATATCCTTATATCAAGGGCATCAAAAAAATGCTTCCCCTTCACCTATAGTTGATTCTCCTCCTCCTTTTACCTCATGCGGTGAAAGTACTGATACTAGTAACTAGTAGTCTAAAAGGAGTAAAAGAAGGAGGAATAGGAAGAAGGAACATAAGAAAGGGGGCACATATCCAACCTTTGCAGGTCATTTTGGATCTAAGCACTCAACCTCTGCAAGTCAAGTTGATCTTCACCATCCAGCCTCTATTGATCATGCTGGTGGGATCCTTCCAACCTTTCCAGGTCATGTTAGATCTAGTCACTCAGCCTCTGTAGTTCATGCTGAGGGTACCTGTTCAACCTCTGATGTTCAAGTTGAACCTCCTCATCCAACCTTTGCAAGTCATGTTGGATCCATCCACCCAACCACTGTAGTTCATGCTGGGGGCACACACTCAAATGCTGCAAAGCATGTTGATCATAACCATTCAACCTCTGTTTTTCATGTTGGTGGTGCCCATCCAACCTTTGTAGGTCATGTTGGACCCATTCTCTCAGCCTCTATAGGTCATGCTGGGGGCATTCTCTCAGCCTTTATAGTTCACACCGAAGAAAATCTGTCAACCACTGCGAGTCATGTTGACACTATTGAAAAGACTACCCATTCAAAACACAAGCCCAAGTTTCCTTGTAAGCTTTGTGAGGGAGACCACCTTACTTATAAATGTCCTTTTATCATGAAGGTGAGAAGATTTTGGTTTCATGGTCATCCCATTTTTTAACATCCTGAATATTTTCAACAATCAACCTTTCGTAGTTAGGTTGGACCCAGTCACCCGTCCTTTGGTGGTCATGCTGGGGGAAAAATCTCAACCTCTATAGGTCATGTTGAGAGAAAACAGTTAACCACTACTAGTCGTGTTGACACCGTTGAGAAAACTGGTCGTTTGAAGTGCAAACTTAAGTTCCCTTGTAAGCTATGCGAGGGAGATCATCTTACTCACCAATTCCCTGCTATTGTAGAGGTACGAAGAGTGTGGTCCAAGACTCAAGAATTTCCTTCTCCTGAACAAATTATAGTTTCTCAACAACCTACTCAACCTTTGGTAGATCAAGTGGTCAAACCAATCTCATCTTTGGTTGATCCAACTCTTCTTTTGGAGAGTGATCCTAATGTGATTGAACCAATGTCACCTTTGGTCAATTCCACTCTCCCTTTGGAGAGTGACTTTCACAAAGTGGATGAATCGATTCCATTGTTGATCAATCCCACTCTTCCTTTGGATATTGAAGTGTTTGCTAGTCACATTTTATTCACTACCAATTCAAAACTTACTGAACAAGGGGGCATTGAACTCACTTCGGATCAACCCCCACCAAGCTCTCAGATTTCTTCCTTTGATTGGGATAGCCTAGTTGAGCTGTGCCCTTCTGACGCACCTTTCGAGATAAAGGTCAAAGTTGAACAATACATGATTACTCATTGTATTGTTGATGAAGGAGCCTCAGTTAGTATTTTTTCTGCTCATGCTTGGTGAGGCATCGGATCTCCTAGCCTTGTGTCGAATATTAGTCAGTTACTAGTTTTTGATAGAAGAACTTATATAGCCTTGGGAATTATTTCTCAAACACCTGTTACTTTGGGTGGGAAGACCATCTTAGTTGAATTCATGGTGATAGAAGATCCCTTGGACTTCAATATGCTCCTTGGACGTGATTATGTCTATGCCATCCAAGGTTTGGTGTCAAGATTTTTTCATGTGATGTACTTTAATCATGGTGAAGAAATTGTCACCATTGATCAGTTGGAGTTTCTTGATCCATGTCCTAACCAAACTAGAGACCAGGTCTTTCCTTTATTGATTCCCAGTGTTTCTATAGACACTACCCCACCATAGGTGAAATATGTGGCCTCATGTCCTTTGCGTTCAATTGCTATTGACAAGCAACCTCTATTTTCATGCTTACCTTCTCAGGACTTGGTCCTAGTACTTGACCAGGTGAGTCATCCTATACAGGCTGTGGAGTTTTCTCTCCACTCTGTCAATCCATTTGAAAGTTTAGACATGTGTCCTATCTCAGATGATCTCCTTCCTTTGAATGAAATATTCCTAGAGTCTTTGGTACAATCTGATCTTCTATTGGATGTTGGTTCAGTTGTGATTAAATCTAACCCTAATTTTCCTAGTAAGCATGACCTTTCTTCTTATGTTGGTCTTGTTGAGTCTTTCGACTCTTCCTTTGAGCAGAAAGTTAGTGATCCTGATGAGTTTGATTTTTCTTATGAATATTTGAACTCCTGTGATACCGAGTTTGTTCTTGCACACTCTATATTCCTTGTTGATTTTTGTTGTCCTTCTGAGGTTGATCTTACTGATTATAAACCCTTGAGCCTTGGTTCTATAGAATATTCATCAAATGATTCTGCCTTGACTTTACTTTTTATAGAAGATAGCAAAGTTGCATGTGTTTCTGCCAAAGTGACCTGGATCAGATATTTTTTTTCTGAATATGATTCTGATGTTGTTGTTTCTTGGAGACAGGATTTTTAGTTGGATTCACAACTGTTTACTAGCCTTGTCTTATTGTTCAAGATGTAATTGCATTTCCATGTGCCTTGCTCGCACTTATGAGCCTAATGTCAACATCCATGCATTTAGCTCATTGTATAAGCCCTCATCTTTGTTCTCGTCATCGCTCAGCCTTGTATCATTTTTCCTTTGCAACTTGACACCCTTTACCTTGAGGAGACATTCCCGAAGTGTCTTTATCCTGATCATGTTCCTTGTATTATACATAGGTTTGTTCCTCATGCTTGGGACTAGTTTTGCTTGCCCCTGACACTCGTCTCCTCACATTTAGAGCATTCTTTCTTCTCTCCTTCGAGCTCGTTAAAAACAGTAAGGAGGCCATGAGTTGAATTTTTTGGACTCATTAAAACTTCACGAGAAAGATATTGAGTTTCTTTAGGCCCAGGTCTGACTCCTCAAAATAGACTTGATTGCCGAGTAAACTTGTATGTTCAGGCTCGTTAAGAATATGTGAATGGGCATCCACATTCGTGGTAGGTTATCACTTTCTTGGACCATGTGGAATAATATGAGAAAGGAACACTCTCTTTTCTTCAGAATTGAGAAGAGTATTCTCAGGTATAGGTTTATCACTTTTTCAAGCCTGAGGGACTAAACTTACGGAAAAGGAACCCCTGGTATGAGCTTAGTTTTCTGTTTTTCATGCTCTGGACCTAAACATGAAAAAGATTCCAAGTGTACTTTATGTATTTTTCATGCTCGTTAAACCCTAAAGAACAAAGCATCGATTTTATTGTTGTAATCCCCATTTCTCGTAATCAAATGGATCTTTCTGAGTGATATTTCCTTACTTCACAGTCATAAAACTCAGGCTATATGCTTCTTTTGAAGGAGCATTGGGTAGGTGGTAATTTAACTTTTTTCAGGCCTTCCTGACTAAGTATGAAAAATGTGCACCTTACTTCTTCAAAAGCTAAGAGAGTTCTTCTTTGGTATGCTTTATACTTTTTCGGCCTCAGGAGACTAAATTGTACGAAAAAGAACCCCATGGAGTATTCTTTGGAGTTTTTAGACTCTCTAAAATATGAAAACACTATCGAGCATGTACTAGTTCGGGCTCGTACAATCCACGAATAAGTGCTTTATCAAGCATTCTTCTGTCTTTTCTTCGAGCTTAACAAAAATGAAGATGGTCCCAAGTTTGCAGATTTGTTTCGTTGGTACTTTTGTGTCAAAATATGCATAAGTCATTTTTGTGTCATGCTCACTATTCAAGGATTAAACCTTTGACGGCCAATCTACATTTGCCTTAACCTTTTGTGTCAGCCATTCCCTGGTATCAGTTCATTACATCATGTCTTTGGTGTTCATTTTCATGAAATTCAATACCAATTTCAGATCCAATTAGTGTTGGACTTACCTCATGTTGGATGATGAAGGATTCCTTAATTCCTTCCTTCCAATGGATCTCTTCCTATCGACTGCAACACATCTTTCTCTAGGAATGAGATTTAGAGTTTTATGATAATACCTTAAGGATTGCAGTCATCAGCAGTAGTTTCCCTCACTATTGGGTAGTGGGAATACCTTAATGTCTCCTACTTGATGGATTCTTCAAGTGTTCGACTTCAAGTCCTTTTAATCACACTTTTTAGAATGTACTAGGTACCTTGGGGACCATTTTCATTAATGGTGGTTTCACTCACGTTTGTTAATGGTTTTCATTATTGACCGGTAATCAAACGATTTCCTCCATGTTCGACTTCAGCTCCTTTATTCACATGCTTAGGATTCATACCTTTTTTGGTGGTTTGGATTGAAGACCTTGGGCCGACAATAGCATTGTCATTTTTCTATTGCCCAAGTTGCACAAGAAATTGTTAAATTTTATATGACATCTTTCTGATACATAGATCCACCTTGTATTTTTGTGGCTATGATCGATTGTTGAGCATGGATCCACCTTGTTCATTTGTGGCCATGAATCCTTTAGATTTGATATGGCGCCTTTTTTCATATTGAGCGACTATGATAGTTTCATTAGTTATACATATGTTGGATCTACCTGTATATTTATGGAAATGTTTTGTATATGGACTTGTATGTCCCAGAGATTAGTTTTTTCTGACATTTATCTCTCTCTCAGGTACCTTTGTTCGAGCCTTTTGATCTTGGATTCTCTGCTCTCTCCATACTCAGTTGTTTCCTTTATAATGCATTTTGACTATTGTCTTCCCATCTAACCTCATACACTAGGGGGCATCTGTTGTAGCTCAAAATGACACATCTCTTCCTGTGACTACTTTCCTATGTTTTCGTCACATGTCGACACTTCAAGAAAGTCACTGAAAAAACACCTAACTTGGAGGACCCATATCTGTAGTTTTGTAACTTTTTTTGACTTCATCTTTTCACCATTGGAAAGGTCTTTTTGTTAGCTAAAACTTTCTAGAAGAAACTAAAGTCTGTGAATTCCCATAAGTACCCTTAAAATGAGTTCTTTTTTATGTGTATGCGGGTTTCATTAAGGAAACCCGTGTATGTACGTGACTTGCTATATATAATACCTGCATACACCTTAAATATGTGACTTTATACATTGCAACCCATGTATATCTCCTCATGTACGCAACTGTTGTCTCTGTAACCCGCGTACGCCTCCTGAAAATGTCAAAAAAATACGTATTTTGAAATTTGGGTAGTTATGCAACTGACTCCTTCAGTTGTAACTACTTTTTCTTCGACCCTAACTCTTCATTAATCATATAAATAGAGGTAGGGAGGTCCATGAGATGGGACTTGAATCTTTGCATTGTTATGCTGGATGATTTGGAGCTCTCTTTGCCCACACCTTTTCCTAGAAGCTATCTCCTTGTGTTGCAGAGCTTGGAGGTTGAGTTCCTTCGAGAAGAGAAGCAACAGAACTAGATCAAGGTTTCGTGAGGTGCCAAACTTGAAGAGAAGGTATATTTGTACTTGTTTTCAAGATTAATAAATATGTGATGTACTTCTTCTTCCCAAATCATTGTTCAATGTGTGATTGAATCTGTGTTTATGATTAGATGTTATGTTAATCATAATAGTTTCTCATATTGTTTTGATTATCATTACTTTATATGTGA
The DNA here is from genome assembly GCA_001517045.1 of Pseudotsuga menziesii. Classification (NCBI taxonomy): domain Eukaryota; kingdom Viridiplantae; phylum Streptophyta; class Pinopsida; order Pinales; family Pinaceae; genus Pseudotsuga; species Pseudotsuga menziesii. The sequence continues at coordinate 88,612 of LPNX011073399.1, read as the reverse complement.
TCATAATGGTTTGAGGAAGGTATAATTCGTTTTGCAGGTCTCTTGGAGAAAGAGGAGCAAGATGAGCAAGAGGAGGATTGAAGGGCTTCTTCGATCAACCTTCATTTGGCTAAGGTATGAACATTTCTAATCTCTAAATCTTGTTTATATTTTCTTACAGAACCATTTTCATCCACCTTTCAACCCCATTACGTTGATGGCCTCTTAAACCCTATCCATAGGAAACTTTCCTTTACAACAGATAACCACAACTAATATCTGATACTTGTTCTCATGAAATTATAATCTATGCCAAAAAAAATTGAACCAAGGGGTTCCCAACTTTTCTTTGACACATAAGGTCATGTGATTTTTCATTGTATTATTCATAGGGACTTGTCCAAGCTACACCTACTACAAAAATACAACACGTCCATAGCTAAAGACTACCCATAACTCTACCCTAATATACTGTGAATCATCAAACACAATTAATTATTACTCAACCAAGTTCAATCAACAATTAGTTTTGCATATAATCATGGCCTTTAAAACATCCTAGTGTTACTTAGGAATGTGCAACACTTATCCAACAAGTAAAGAGTTAAACAACATAAAACATTACAATAAATGTAATAGCATTCATCCAAATATGTAAACACAATGCACATGTACAACAAGAATCCAAGGTGGGATGTTTTAATCTTTATTTATACCAAGAATGTTATAATGGTGCAAGGGTGAAGTATGAAACCTATTAATGCATATTTACCTTTGGAAAGTGTCACTATTTTTAGCTCTATCCATCAAAAGGTAGGACTGTTAAACTAATAGAATATGCTACAAAACTCAATCAACTGGTCTATAGCAAATCGCAGCTCCAATTTTGACAGTTTCAAAACGCTTTCTCCACAAGATCTTCTGTCACTCTGCCATAATGAATTTGAAAAAAAAAACAATTGATTGTAGAGATATAATCTCAAACCAATTCACATTAGAATGGACAAAGATTATAGGAATGGCGATTTCATTAAGCCTCTGAATATATTTGGGGTTTTCCGTGATAGAAAACAACCAGGAATTGTTTATAAGTTTGATTTCCAATTATGTTAGATACACATAGGAAATTCAAAAAAAACCTGTAGTGACAACCTCATGAAAATTGACACGATTTCAATGTGAATACTAAAATCCTGCAAGAACTTATAGATTCTACACCTTCGATTCCAAAATATGGCCAATGTATAATTTATGGTGGCTTAACACGATTTATTTTCCATTTGATCAGACACAGAGTAGATAGTTTTGAATGCCAGTTTTCAAAAACATTTTCCAGGCTTTCATAACCTTTGCTAGAAATCTAAGTTTTCATTTTTCTCCGCAAGAACCAAGAAAAACCTCTCCATCTCGACTACCTCCTCTGTCTCAAATAACTACCTCTCCTATCTTCCAAATAATGCTAACAACTAATAGATCCTTCCTTAGATTTAGGAAATTACTAAATTTATAATGAACTAACTCCTACTTTTATTCAACAGAAAAAAGAAAAAAAACAATGTCCCAGTCTCCTCGCAAGGAGTTGTTTAGAATTTTCTACTTCTATTTTAACTCAAAAATTGACAACAAGGATGAATTTACTTGGTGCTCCTGCATCATATAACATAATATATAATATATGAGTTAAGTTTCAAATACAATATTCTTCCACACATGATTCATAAGTAGGATTACATCCTTGTTTATAGATCAAAAGAAAATTCTAACCACAACAACCTTCTAACTACCTAGTGAGGCTTCTTTAATGAGGTTACATTACAATTATTCACTAATAACTAGCATAGTTGGTCTTATTTAATAATAAAAAATATAGTGGACCTAGTCCACTTGACATTGAATGGATTCCACTATTATTACTCTAATGGGCCCTTCATCCTCCTATTACACTCCTAGAAAGGATAATAGCACTAGTCCAACTACATGAAGGTATTTTCACAAAATAAAATTATAAACGAAAAAACTAACTATAAAAACTATCAATCCAACCCCTGAAGAAACTACATGTCTACCACTTGCAAGTCATGTTCACTTCTTCTTTTCACCCAACCAATGCAACTCACTTTACTATGCTAACCATGGTAAGCACAAATCATAGAGAAATTTATACTATATGAATGTTTATTTCTTGAATGATACCTTAAAAACTTGAGGCTTACTCCTTTTTAGATGATTCTTTATCTTGAATTGCAATCCCCTTCACTCCATGGTTCATGTTAACTATTAAATTTCGCACACATGCGGCATTTTGGATAATATTGCATAAATGTATCATCAAAATACAACATCTATGTCATCAAAGACATCCTCATCAATTCCACAAGCTAAATTGATCCCTATAAGTACAAATGCAGTATGTACAAAAAATCATGCAACTACTAGCACTAGACCCTCACACTACTAGTGTGACTATGTGTTCAGAGACTTGTGTGTACCCGTGTGACTTTTCCTTTGAAATTTGTGTTACTTTGAAAATAATGGGACTACTTACTTTATATGATTAATTCAATGATGATAATGATTCCTTTGGCTCCAAAAATTGAATTGGACTCCTTACATACATGGGATAATTCAATAGCCCCCTTCATGTACTTGGATAACTAGTTCGATATCAAGGGTGTTCACACTTTGATATACATGTTCGTTGTAATCCACTTGGAAAAGGAATCCATGGGCATGAATTATATAGGAGAAAATAATAGAAAAATTATGCTTCTATAATTGCATTGAGAGGTTATCTTTAATCCACTTCTTACCTCAAGTTGGCATACACAATATCCTTTGCTTTCTTCCTCTAAGAAGCAAGAATTCATCCCCTCATTCTTTTAGTTTAGTTTAGTTTAGTAGAGTTTGATCTATAATGTGAGTTGTTTGTTTACGTAACCCCACATCTAACATTGTTTCCTTAGCTACAAGCTATAAGGATAACACATAATATTCCAAACCCTTATGGCATTTTCCCCTTAACAGTATTTATGGAAACTCCGCTCTTATTTTTGTTCATTGCATCATAGATAGGTTTTATTTTGATGGATAAATTATTTTGTGTGTTGTGTAGGAACAAGAGATTATTTTCCAATCTCTCAACAATCATCGCATAAGCTCACAACCCAAGTTAATCGATTTATCAATAGTGTGGTTACCGACATCTCAGACGTGCAACATAGCGCATATTTCTCTTCAATGGTCATGCTATTAGTGTAGTCTTTTTTTCTCTATAATTGCATGGTAAAGATGTATGACATTTGTAATATTGTGTTAACACTATTAACACATATATGGGTCCATTATATACGCAATTTTTCAATTGTACTTTTATCTCATCTTTTCATAATCACATCCAGTTTCAATGGTTTCCTAACTGATGAACAAGAAAATTAACAAACTTACATGCATTTTTATTTTCTATGGTAATTAAACAGCTTAGCTAAAGATAGGAAGTAAACAAGTCATTTCGATTACATGCAATTTAGGCTAAAGGATTTAAGTTTTTAAACTCACCTATTAGTTCTCACTAGTATTTGAATGGAATTATGCTTTCCATGTCATAGAGATTATTAGTTTAGGGCATTTCACTTAGCTACCACTAGTTGTATATCTTATTGCATCTTGATTATTTATTTGATTTTATGCAAGATAGTTTAGCTCACTTATTAACACAAAAAAGCACTAAAGACTCCTCCTATTGCAAGTATTCTATTTTCCTTGCACTCTTAGTGATCATGGAAAATAAGAAAAGGGAAAATGGTTTGAAATACCTCTGTTTGCACATTTATCCATCAATCTTGTAGTAGTTGTGTTTATAAACAATCATTGATTTTACACAGAGTTTAATTAAGTGGAGTGAAGAACCATCAATGTATTTTCTTTTATTATTCTCTTTACTTAGTTACAAGTCTAAATTATATATTTTCTTTCAAAATGAATGTGTGATTCCCACTCGATCGCACACTAAGAGACCTAAAAACTCTTTTGGATCGATTGTGCTATTAAACTTGAACTCATGAGTGATATGGATGAATCATAATTATAATAAATTTTGAAATTCCTCTCTTGCACTCCTTAAATCAAATTTGGACCATCACAAAATAAACATCGCATTTGTAATTCTCAACCAATTAAAATCTTTCAAGGGGGTTACAAAATAATATTTTAGTTACTTTCGGATAGATTTTGCTAGGCATCCAAATAATGCCTACCAATCTTCTACATTTTTTAAACATGGTGGTTATTGAATTTCAAGGTACTTATAAATTTCTTTTATTAGAAAGTGTTAAATGTAAAATCCAAGGTATATTTGTTTTGGTTCACCAAATCGATCCACCCATATCTTTGTGCAGGATACCTTTTACACTCGTGATCTAACCACTTCTCTACACTTTACACGGGTATCTCGGTAGCCAAAACTTAGGATATCTCTAGGTGGAATTTATGGGAATCATTGATCCAGGAGGATATTATTGGACACCCACCTACTCCACTTGGACCCCCACCATTGTTTCTTTTAGTTTTCCATTTTCCTTAATTGTAGCACAATTTACTATTTTTGGCATTTTTCGGGTCCTAAACTTCCGGAGCTGTTTTGGGGCCCTAAACAACGTTTTTTTGGCATCAAATGGTGGGGAAAATATGAGTCCATTCCAAGATTAAAATTTGTTATTTATGGATGTATTCCTTATACAGGTATTTCTAACGATGTATCATGTGCGTCAAACAGAGGTAGTATGCTAAAGTTATGACCCTGGGAAATTGATGTACCAAGTTACCCAACGGGGCCCACTTTCTGGCGTTTCACCTCCTAGGGTTAGGTTTTTGGATGTGTAGGGTTTCCCTTATTTCTCAATAATATATAGGCCTTTGAGCCTCATTGTAACACAGAGTTCAAAGGCATGTAGCCGCCACATCTCTTCTCAGAGATAAGCTACTAGCACTATAGCTAGTTTATTTCCATTTTGTATGTAAACAAGTTTCAATTATTGATTAATGAAATGAAGTGTTATTTTCGCTGCATATTTGTTTCTATGGGTATTTTTGTATTATGTAGTGTTCCTGCATAAATCTGGATCAGTGGTATCATATCAATCTACTCTTTCTCGATCCTTCTTTGCATGTCCACAACGAGGGTGAGGTTAAATAGTTAGGGCTCGATCTGGTTGAACCTTTGCAAGATCATCCTCGCAAATCCTGATGGCCACCCACGGGGGATGAAAATAAAGATGAGGGCATAGAATATCCTATCAAAATTTTGCTCGAGCAGACCCTTGAAAAACAAAGGAAAGCGATGATGGACAACTTTGCCCAGATCCTTCAACGACATCCCACCGGCGGCGCATCTGCATCTAGCAGCCACAGTGGAGGCGCAACCCCTTTTAAGGTACAAGTAAACTTTGAAATTCCCATATTTGATGGTTGAATAGATGTAGATTCCATAGATAGATGGTTGAATCTATTAAAAGGATATTTCTCGGTTCATGACTTTTCCAACCGAGAAAATATTACTTTTTCTCTACTCAAAGCCGCCCCCCATGTCAAGGATTGGTGGGAAACCTATTGTGAGAGAAAGGATGAGGAGGAACCCTCTCTTTTCTCGACCACAGCAACTTGGAATTATTTCTGAGATGCCATAAAGGGACAATATTATCTGTTGGGGAGATATGAGGACAAGTACATACAATGGACTACGCTCTAGCAGCAAAGAGATCAAGATGTGCATGAGCTGACGAATCTGTTCCATACCCTATGCACCAATTTGGGTATCAAAGATTCAGAGAAACATTTGGTACTGAAGTACCATAGTTGTCTGCATAGATACATTCAGGAGAAAATAGAGTTCCTCAACATCTCCTTGCTTGGTACGACATATCGGTATGCTGCCAAAATTGAGCAAAAAATTCAAATAGAAAAAGCAAGACTTTGGATCTGCAAATTAGAAGCAAGGGAAAGGTGCCCCCAAACCACATAACCAAGGACAGAGCCAAGGCATGGTGACTCTAGAAAACTTTCCAAAGCTGCAAGCAAAGAGCAACACTGCAAATCCAAAGAAGGAAGCAGGAAAGTGGTGTGAGTTCCATAAGAGCCCCACTCACAACACAAGTGAGTATCGAGCCAAGAAGTCATTGGTGGCCGAGATAAAGGCTTATGAATTAGATGCATACTTTGACACTGAATCAAAACCTGAGAAAGGGAATGAAATAGGAAATAAAATTATCGATGCAAAGCCCAATGCCATCATTGCTACCACGAATATCCAAAAGGAAGAACCAGGATATTCAAAGGAGCAGGAGCATATTTTCCACTCCCAGATGTGGGTAAAGGGTTCCTCGCTACAGTTCATTGTCGACAGTGGGAGATAAAAGAACCTGATTTCAGCAGAGATCATGAAGCAGTTGGGTTTGTCGAGCACAACACACCCACATCCGTACACCATCAGGTGGCTTCACCAAGGACGGGATCTCTGCATCAGCCAGCAGTGTCTCCTTCCCTACAGCATCAAGCCCTTCATCGATGAGGTATTATGTGGTATTGCTCCTCTTGATGTTTGTGATGTATTATTAGTTCAACCATACTTTTGGAAGTGACATGTTGTGTATGATTCCTGGCCTCGCACTGTTATTATTACATTGGGAAATAATTTGTACAGGATACCAGAGGTACCACCTCCTGCCGCTATCTCTTTGGTTACTGCAAAACAATGGAGTAAGTTCATTTCCAAAATTGGGAAGTTTGTTTTCTTGATGATATTCCCTCATGGAAAGAAGAAGATCATGGCCACGACCTCCAGACAGGGCCCCTCTACACGACAACAACAAATGGACAAGGTCATGGAGGACTACCGAGACATATTCACCTCACCCACCGGGGTGCCTCTCCACTGTTAGGTCAAGCACCCCATCGATCTAACCCTATGTGTGCCACTTCCTAATTGACCGATCTATCGACACTCTATTCTAGAGAATGATGAAATCAAGAGGAAAATTTAGGATTTGTTGCAAAAGGGTCACATCCATCCAAATCCATTGCCCTATGGGAGCTTGGTCGTGTTGGTACAGAAGAAGGATGGGACTTGGAAACTCTGTATTGACTATCGGGCACTGAAAAAGATCACTGTCCAGAATAGGTACTTGATCGCACGAATTGATGACCTCCTAAACTAGCTTAAAGGGGGAAAATATTTTAGCAAGATCGAATTAAAGTCTGGGTATCACCACATACCGATCGAACCGACCGATGTGTGGAAGACTGCCTTCAAATCCCAGGAGGGCCTTTTCAAATGGTTGGTCATGCCTTTCAAGCTGACGAATACTCCTACAACCTTCATGCGACTGATGGACGACATATTGCGGCCATTCACCAACTCATTTGTAGTAGTGTACTTGGATGACATTGTAATATCCCTGGTTTTTACCTCGATTGCATTAAAAGATACATGATGTGTATATTGTAATTAATCGTCGTGTGGAGCTAGAGGCAAAAGCCCCACCATCGATTTGGTTGTGTTGTGTTTTGGCAATTGGGATCATTGCCGATAGTATATCGTGCTATTTGACACATAATAGTTTTGGCATCATGTAAATATGCACATTAATTAAAATGAACCTACAGCAAGCTACGACGGTGCAACGTTGATGAAAAGGGCATAATTTACTAAGGTTAAGGGGGGCGATTACCTAACCCATGGGATCCATTGGGATATTTCCATGTGTCGACCACCCATTTAAACTTCTGATGTCTATTAGTTGGGGGAAGTTATTGCTGAGTAGTGGTGGGTGTGGCAGGGTTGTCAGTCCTTGCCCACATTCCCACTCCACCAGTGGACTCTTCCTCTTCACGTCACTTGGATAGAGGGGCAACATTCCATTCTCTCCACTCTCCCACGATTCAACTTTTTGGAGGTTTGGGATCTGGCTCATTCTCATGGGAGACGTTCTGCTTACTCATGTGCACCATTTGGGGGGGAAATATCCATCATTTGTTCCTCTCACATAGGGACGCAGAAGGTTCACCTTGGTTTTGGACTCACGTAGTGAGTGGGAAGCCCTGTTCTATCACCCAATATTTCCTATGAATGAGCCTTCACGTTCTGTGCAGTGTGTATGGGTGTGCTCATTCTCCTTACCAATTGTGGTATGCATATGTGTTTTCCCTTGTCAATTCTGGGAGTTTGGTTTCTCTCCCATTTGTGGACTGTGTAATGCTACCGTTGTTTCATTGTCAGATGGGGCTGTTGTTATTCCCTTGGTTTTGGGTTGCTATGTATGCAAATATATTTTGGGTTTCTGCGGAGTTGTTTTGGCCACACTAGGTCCAACAACAACTCTGAATCACCTTGTTTGGCTTGAGCTGTGTTCACCACCTTTGGGTTGTCACCCTGTTTCCTTTGGTTTTCTTCACAGAGCTGCGAACTGATTGTTTTACTGCGGGTATGTAGTGGTTGGTCTTTGAACTATGTGGAGTGGGATTGAAGGATGGGTATTCTTGAGAAACCTAGGTTTTGGAGCCACACAGAGAGAGTTATATGGATGGATTTCTTCTCCACAACCATGGAAGAGCACTGGAAAGGGAAGTCAGGGCCTGAGGGACTGTGAAGCAGAGAAGGGATTGGTTCCTAGTGTTAGGTGTGTGTGGGTGTCTTAGAAGTTAGGATATCTCTGTTGTAGGTGTCCTTGGATCTTCCATGAGTGCACCAGTTTAGCATTCAACCTTTCATAGCTCCTTAACGGCTTGATAAACCCAACTGTGTTGACTTGGCTGTATTGTGTATCCTTGGCTATGTGTAAGCCTACTTAGTCCCTTATTCCTTGGGGAATCATGCCCAGCTCGAGGGTGGCAGTGTTGCTGAGAGATTGATGAGCACACTGGCCTATGGCTGGGTGGAATGTTGCAGTGATGTAGCTGGTTGCAGGACGAGTTCTTATAAGATAAGTATTCTTGACCATTTCTTCTCTGCAATTATATTTATTGTTAATGAATAAAGATGAACATGTTGATGCTTGAATGTATGTTTGCTTCTACTGTATATTGAGTAATTATGCATCCTTGCATGTTTTCTATTTTAAGCATTTTATTTCAGCATTATATGCATGTTCTTGTTCATGGGGCTAGTTTCCCAGATGTTTTTGATGGTTTGGTAGCATCCTCTTCGCTGGTCAGAGGGTCGGGGACATTACAGTGTGGTATCAGAGTAAAGGTTGTAGTATGGGCCTGAATGGGTCATGAAGATGTAGTGATAGAGCCATGATTGCAATAGTTGGGCCTTAGAGGTCCATGAAATATCAGCTAGCAGAGGCAGGTTTCCTTCTGCCCAGCAGAGATCAGAAATCATGATAGAAAATTTTTTGGAAAAATTTTGTTGAAAAATTTCTAAGTGACAAATCATCAGCGCATTAGAAGAATTAGTGGGAATCCCTTTCGATGCAGTGGACAGATTAGTCTAATGACCGTTCGATACAAGCCCCCGACGACGGTGAAGACTAGTCAATTTGATGAGCGAAATTTAGAAGAAGTATGAGCAGATACATCAGCAAAAATTAGTGGAATTTGGAGCCACAGTTTCAGTGGAGAACAGCCAAAGACCGTCGAAATGCCAACCCCTTTCAGTTGAAAGACCATCCAAATGAGGCCATCAGGTGATCGACAGAGTTTATTTTTTTGGATCGGTGACAATTAGCTGATTGCGCAACCGACGCGGAGCCCGGAGGAAAAATCTTCTAAGTGTTGAAAATTTTGGAATTCGGCTAAGTTCAGAACTTGTTGGCGATCGAAGAGAGAAAGAATATGCAGACGCTGATACATTGGATTTTTATAGATAAATATCACCGAAATGGAAGCGATAAATAGTTGTTCGCATTGCCGATAATTAGGTGATGGAAACATCGATACGTCAGCAAGAAAAAGGTGAAGGCACCAAGGAGAAAGGAGGAATTTTCACTGAAAATTAGATGATGAAAGCATCAATGATACGTCATTGGAGGATAGAAGACATAAGTGCCAAAACGATGGTGGAAAATATAGGAAGTTATTTGGTGAAGCCGCCGACAGTGGTGGTGGAAAGAAGATTAAAGATAAAATTTCAAAAAAATATTCTGAGTCATGAAACCATTAGCGATCAACAAAGTTTATAGGTTTGGATCACTGATGATTAGGCGATGAAGTCACTGAAACATCATCACCATTAGTGAATTTTAGAATATTGGAGCATCGATCGACGGAAGTTAGTTGACGGAATTGTCGAAATGTTGGCTCACTTAGTCGAAACCATCGTCAAAATTTAGAGGATGGAGTCGCCGATGCGGTGGATGCGTCGGAAGAAATTAGTTGTTTGTGCGTCCGTCATTGTGGCTGCCATGTGAGCTAGCACTCTGATGATTAGAAGGTTAAATCATCGATGCTCTGATTGCCGACACAATAAGGTTTAGAGCTCCGATCCATCGACGGGTTTGTGGACAGCGAACACCGCAATGGATTTGTTGGCCGTCGTTGAAAATGACTATGGGACTAATCGTCCGATGCTGCAGTTGTTAGTTTCTCTGACCGTCGATAAGGTTATGGCCATAGAAACCATAGAGAGTTTGTTGGCCACCATTGCGGCTGCTCAGAGAACTAGCCGCCTGATGTATGGTCGATCTGATCGCCAATACGGCAATGCAGTAGTGCTTATCGGTCTCGATCATCGATAACCGTCTTTGGTAGCGCCGATATAGTTTGGAAGCCTATACAAGCACAGACCTAACACGTCGGAGAAAAATAGACGAGTAGACCGCTGATGAGCAGTGGAGAAAACTAGTTGTTCTGACCGCCAAAACGTCGGAATTTTGATGGGATGAGACCCGATTTGGAAAAGGAATTTTGGGGGTTTTTTTAAGTGGGGGTTTTCAGAGATTTCAGCTATTTTTTAGTGAAATTCTCAGTAGTCTTTCTACAGCTTCAGAGCTGAAAAGGAAGAAAAATCCTAGGTGGTTGAAGTTAGCATTCTAGACCAAAATACAGTGGTGTGTTTTGCCTAAAATTGGTGAAAATCATCATTTTAGAAGTGGTGTGGTTTTCACACCCAAGGTCAGAATGAAGCATGTGGATAGGCGTTGGAAATCTTATCCAGTAGGAAATAAGGGAGAGTCACCGGAATTTTAATGTGGAGTAGAAAGGTCCTAGTGGTTGCTTGGAAACTGTGTTGCTATCAATATGGACAATCTGGGAATTGCATGCCTAGAGGTAGCAAGACCATGAAGTCAAACCAACTGTTGTGTGGAAGAGGAGTTCCATGTAAGGATGAGGGACTTCAAAAGGGAAATTTCCTTAAACCCTGTCTTGCTAATTATAATTACATTTTATAATTTTTGTACATAAAATGTATGAGGATATGCCTTTCATGCATAGGATATTACATGTTGGTAAGAGTAGTAAGAATTATACGTTTATAATGAACCACTAATGGTAAATATTGCATTGGTGTTGGAATTAGTGGAAAAACCAATGACAACATGTGCATGGCTGAATATGTTGCTGATGCTGACGAATGTGACCAGAAATCCTATGGAGAAAGGGATAAAGCAACAAGTTCAGGATCAAAGTTGGTGAGAAACTTCTGCAATCTCTTGCAAGAGACCAACCAAACTGGTAATGTCAAGGGTGTAAGTAGGACCCATGAAGGTAAGGGTTTAATTATGACAATTGCATGGAGTGGTAAAAGCAAAAGATCTCATACCATGTGGGTATTTGAAATTTATACTACATTCATATAGAAATGTATCATGCCTGTATATGTTGTTATGAGCTTAGTAGGCCAAAGAAAGTAAGTACGGATGGTCTTGATTATAGTAATGCATCCTATATGAAGTGGTCATGGTTAGGCCATGCATGGTATGTTTGAATGCATAGTATTCCTAAATCAATGCAAGGTAGCATTGAGTGGATATGCATTAAAAGATTTCATAAATCTTGTAGTTATGCATTGAATGGATGCATATGAAAAGTATGAGTAAATGTTGTAGATATGCATACATAAGTATAGGTGAAAATGTTGTAATGCATTGCATGAATGCATCGAGACAGTGCATGTGTTATTAATGAATAACTAATGGCTGAAATGATGAATTGATGACAATTCTGGAACCATTTCAAGAGTTGTTATGAATGCAGGATAGAAAGTGCATGAAGAGGGTAGTCATGATCGATTGGCTGCCAGAAATGCTCTGTGGAAGGACAAGGTGGTACAATGATACGCTTGTGAAGTAAGGAGTATCTAAACATTTCATTTTGGCATAAATGATGTGACCTTGCAATTTTAGTATGATAATGCTTGCGTGAAGTAAATGAGTTTTGGTAATATTGATGTGCTAACAGCTGGAAGTATTTGAATTCTATAATTCTGAAAATGCTTCTGTGATTGTTGCAGCAATGGAAAAAGGTTATATGCATCAAGACTTACAAAGTATGTGGCTGATTTCAGTTCATATTTCAGGTAGATTGTTTGGGGCATGGAAAAGTGGGTAAGACCATGACAAAGACCAGAATATACCATGTGAAAGAGCCAAACCTCATGAGAAGAGTCTCATCGTTATGAAACTAGTATGTATGCAGAATGAGTTGTCAATTTGAATTTGTAAATTTCACATTTGAGAAATTGCTGACAACTGCTAATTGCTATTGGCTTGCATAGAATTGTGTCAGGAGGACGTCTTGTAAGTGGATGTTCATGTGATGCTAGTAAGCATAAAATCATAATGGGCATAGTGGTGCTGCTTACAAGAGACCCATAAATGAGGATCACCTCATTGCCAAGAAAATCAATTTTTGTAGTAGACAGAGTTGCAAATTCCTATTGAATTTAATTACTAATGTCATTGCTTGGTTATGGAACAATCAATTTGGATTGTATTATCAGATAAGTGTTTTGTGACCCTAGCTAAGGATATGCATGTCAAATTGTTAAATTCAATATGCAGAGCATGTTTTTATTTTATTTCCATTATGACAGATTGCTTGAGTATGAATAGGGCCTACATGGCACACATCGAAAAGGGGTACACACTTTCCTGATGTTGGATCATGAAAGGGTTTTCAATATTGATTACACCCAAGGGGGTAGACGCACTCCTTCTGTCTCAATAATTAATAGTGAATGATGTGAAATATGATTACAGTTTTAGAGCAATAATGCTGATGAGTTTGCTTATATTGCTTTTGTTTCTAGGCTAAACAGATGCAATATGGTGTTGCACACTAAATGGACAATGGCTTGGGCTCATCCTCCCTTCTACTAAAGAGCATAGAGAAGGAGACATTCTCGAGGGACTGAAGAGCAGAGAAGGGAGTGTTTTCTTGTGTTGTATGGGGTAGTGGAATTAGAGCTCATTGCTGGAAATGAAACCTGGAAATGGTAATGGTAAAGTTCCAAGACCAGTCGGCGTGAAGGTGTACTGGCTGGACGGTTTGATAAACCCAACTGTAGGTTGGCTTGACCGTGTAATTATTTGATGTTATGGAAATTGTGGAAATGTTACAGTGTTGGCTTGACTACCTGTAGTCTAATAAACCCAACTATTTGTTGGCTTGGCTGAGTAGCCTGATAAACCCAGTAGTGTATTGGCTTGATTACGTACAGCCTGATAAACCCAATTTGTATTGGCTTGGTTGGATGGTCTGATAAACCCAACTGTAGGTTGGTTTGATTGTGCTTGATATATCTAAAAGGATGTTGTGAAGCAGCCTACATGTTGACCTAACATCCAAGTCTATAGGAAATTCCAAGGCTTGCAAAGCAAAGCAGGACCCTGTGGACCAAAGAGGAAATGCACAATACAGATAAGTATTGGATTATTTTGCAATTTCTTGCTTATGAATATACATGTGTATATGATTTGGTTATGATATTCTAAGCTCTTGTTTAAGAGATAAAAACCATTGAGAATAAACAAACATGTGAATCTATTCAATGTTTGAATATAGGTATCACTGGAAGCGAGGACTATGAGAACATCCTAGGGGTGCATGTGGACATGTGACTGTCCTGAAGAGCTCAAAATGAGCAGTAATGAAAAAGGTGCTAGTGAGACTATGAAGGTCCTAGCAGCCAAGACAAACCATGTGGGGAGGAACCATGGTTGAGAGGTTTGAAATAGACCAGAGACACTAAGTGTCATGACCAAGAGGGATTGGTTCAACATTCACGGTGAAGTGAAAGAGGCTGAGAGCATGAAAACCATAGTGGTGGTGTGGGTTCCAGAATGGAACAAGACAAAGAGGGAAAAAAAAAACTCTTGCTACTCTCTCTTTCCTTTTTTTATATATATACTTATGCATTGCGGAAACAAAAGATTGTTGAGTGCATGTGTTTATTTGCTTAAAATAAATTGTGAATGCTGGAATAGTTAATTCCCTGCCCAAGAATGGACATGAATGAGCTCATGTGCCTGTTGGGAAGGCATGAAAAATATGAAAGTCTCCTTGATGAGACTTGGAATTTCATGCCAACTTGGCAATTAATTGACTAATTTTAATGCCTGTATTATGCTTGGTCTAACAGAATTTCAATGATGCATTTCACAGGTGAGAAAAGTGAAATCCAGTAGTGCACATTGATCATGGTAGTAGGCCAGAAGCTATTGGATTTGGCTGGAAGTTTCCTTCAAATGATTGCCAAGACCCAAGAGAATGTTGAAGAGATCCTCAAGATACAGAAAAGGCAAAATGAGATGAACCACCATATTTTGCAAGACTCTATTTGTTTGCAAAAGGAGGTAAAAATCCTTTTGGAAGCAATCCAAAAAGGAAAGGAAAGTGGATCAATGATGGGACATTCATCCAAGCGATCCATTAAGAAACGTTCTAGGCATGAAGGCTCAAAGGAAATTGAGTAGGTAAAGATGAACCAGCCAGCGAAATGTTGGAAATGAGGAGGACATCATTACCGATGGGACTGCCCAACAAGGGAACATAAAGAGGGTAGCAGCCACAAAGCTCCTAGACTTGGGGATGAGATGAAATATGAGAACCAACAAGAGAATCTCATGGAAGTTGAGGGGCTTGGTCCTGAAAGTTCAAGTAAATAATTGAACGTGGGACAGATCTGCAAAATTTTGAAATTTTGATGTGCAAATTGTATATGTATTCCTATGTATTGGAACACCGAGGACGGTGTTATTCCAAGGGAAAGGGGATTTTAATATCCTGAGTTTTGACCCCGGTTGCCTTAAAATATACATGATGTGTATATTGTAATTAATCATGGTGTGGAGCTAAAGGAAAAATCCCCACCATCGATTTGGTTGTGTTATGTTTTGGCAATTGGGATCATTGCCGATGGTATATCATGCTATCCAACACATAATAGTTTTGGAATCATGTAAATATGCACATTAATTAAAATGAACCTATAGCCATATACAATGGTGCAACGTTGATGAAAAGGGCATGATTTCCTAAGGTTAAGGGGGGGGATTGTCTAACACGTGGGAGCCATTGGGAGATTGCCATGTGTCGACCACCCATTTAAAATTCTGTTGTTTGTTAGTTGGGGGAAGCTATTGCTGAGTAGTGGTGGGTGTGGCAAGGCTATCATCCCTTTCCCACGTTCCCACTCCACCAGCGGACTCTTCCTCTTCACGTCGCTTGGATAGAGGGGCAACATTCCATTCTCTCCACTTTCCCATGATTCCACTCTCCAGAGGTTTGGGGTCTGGCTCGTTCTCATGGGAGACATTCTGCTTCCTCACATCCACCATTTGGGGGGAAATTCTTCATCATTTTTTCCTCTCACGTAGGGATGCAAAAGGTTCACCTTGGTTTTGGAATCATGTAGCGAGTGGGAATCCTTGTTTTGTCACCCAAGATTTCCTGTGAATGAGCCTTCGCATTCTGTGCAGTGTGTATCGGTGTGCTCCTTCTCCTTACCGATTGTGGTCTACATATGTGTTTTCCCCTATCAATGCTAGGATTTTGGCTTCTCTCCCATTTGAGGACTATGTAATGCTGTTGTTGTTTCATTGTGATATTGGGGCTGTTGTTCCTCCTGTGGTTTCGAGTTGTTTTGTCTGCATGTATCTTTTGGGTTGCTGCCGAGTTGTTTTGGCCATGCTAGGCCCAAGAACAACTCTAAATCTCCTTCTTTGGATTGAGCTACATTCACCACCTTTGGGTTGTCACCCTATTTTCTTTGGTTTTCTTCACAGAGCTGTGAACTGATTGTTTTACTGAGGGTATGCAGTGGTTGGTCTTCGGACTGTGATGCATCCTTGCATGTTTTTTATTTCAGCATTATATGCATGTTCTTGTTCATGGGGCTAGTTTCCCAGAGGTTTTTGATGGCTCGGTGGCATCCTCTTTTCCGGTCAAAGGGTTGGGGACATTACAGACATCCTGATATTCAACCAAACTTGGGAAGAGCACCTCCACCACATCCAACAGGTCCTCCAAACATTGTGGAAACACAAGTTGTGTGTCAATTTGCACAAGTGCACTTTTGGCATGACCCAGGTTCAACATATGGGATACATTATTGATGAGTGTGGGGTACATGTGGATCCAACCAAGATCCAAGTCATTCAAGATTGGCCAGCCCCAACTACTCCAATAGAGATTTGCAGCTTTCTGGGCCTTTCTAATTTCTACCGCAGGTTCGTGTTGGGATTCTCTCATATCAATTGGCCCTTGAGTTGAGTCACCAAGGGAGGAGCGAAAGGAAAATTCTTTTGGTTGGAAACTCAACAGAAGGAATTTGTAGAATTGAAACATCGCCTCTGCTATGCTTCAGTTCTCACATTATCAGAATTGCAACAACCATTTGAGATCGAGATAGATGCCTCTAACTATGATATTGGGGTAGTCCTTACACAACAAGGGAATCCAATTGCATATCATAGTGATACACTTTCCGACACAGTCTGCAAATATCCCACTTATGACAGAGAGATGTATTCCATTGTATAGTCTTACCAACAATGGAAGCATTACATTTCGTGGAAGGAAACGATCATCCACATAGACCACCAACCCCTGCAGTTCATATAGACACAAGGGAAGTTACAGAATGATCGACATCAGAAGACACATAGACCACCAACCCCTGCAGTTCATATAGACACAAGGGAAGCACCAATAATGTTGCAGACTGCCTCGGCCGACCATCGATCGTGGTGATAACCACTGTGCTCAACTCTTGTGGGCACGAGACTTTTGATTGGATGCTTCTCTACAAGAGCGATCCAAAATTCAGCCACACATACTAGACACTCTTGGAGGGAAACCAAGTTCCAAAATTTTACCTCTAGGATGTACTACTGTGTCACATGGGACACCTTTGTGTTCCTTCAAGCGAGCGTGACAAGATGATTTGGGAAGCACACTACAGTTGGGTCGCTTGGCATTTCAGGGTCGAGAAAACAATGGTAGTACTGCAGAAGTATTTCTATTGGCTGAACCTTCGACAAGACATCGGGAAGTACATCTGATCCTACATTTCCTGCACCATTTCCAAACCATCCATCAAGAAGCAAGGCCTCTATACTTCGTTTCCTACCCCTAGTCGACCTTGGGAATCCATCTCCATAGATTACATGTCGGGCCTTCCTTCTACTAAGCACAATAATGAATTTGAATTTGTGGTCGTTGACAGATTCTCAAATATGGCCATAATGGCATCCTGCAAGAAGAATATCACAGCAGAAGCCACTGGTAAACTCTTCTTTGAATGAGTGTGGGTACACTTTGGGATCCCATAGTCTATAATCTCAGATCATGATAGTAGTTTCCTTAGTACATTCTGGTCTAGCCTATGGTTAATTCTAGACACCAAGCTCACAAATTCCACAGCTTTCCATCCCAAGACTGATGTCCAGACAGAGGTCGTCAACAGGATGAGTGTAGACATTTTGCACATGTACAAATAAAAGCATCCACACACATGGGATGAGAGCCTCCCCTATGTACAACATAGCTATAACTGGGCCCTCCACAGCTGAACCAACCATAGCCCCTTTTAGTTGGGCATGGGATTCCAGCCACTATGTCCCATTGATGTAGCCATGCCATTTGCAGCTACTTAGGATGATTATGCTCATATCCAGTCTAAAGTTTCCAAGGAGAACAAATTTATTGAGCGCATTCAGCACATTCACTAATAGGTTGATGACATATTGGACAAATCCAATGCTAAGTACAAGCAGCAACATGATTAGCATCGGGTGCAACACAAATTCAAGGTGGGTGACAAAGTGTGGCTACATTTGCAGAAGGAACACCTCGCTGGACCCCACCGCAAGCTTTGCATGCTCCGATATGGGCCATACACCATCACCAAGGCTATTGAGGACAATGCCTCTGAGCTTAGTATTCCACCATTCTTTTTTCTACACCTAGTGTTCAATGTGGACTTCCTTCCGCCCTACTTCCCACCTCTACTAGACACATCAGACGTGGAAGAGCAAATCACACCAACAGAGTTAAACCTCGACTGCATGGAACAAGCCACAACTGATCGGATTATGGACACATAGATAAAGAACACCCTCCAGCAGAAGATCCAGCTATATTGAGTTGTCAAAGCAGGCCAACTCCTTCATCAGGGAATGTGGCTCACCAGGGATCAAGTTCAGCAGAAGTTTCCTCATCTCATGGAGAAACTCAACACAATGGGGACCACTGCTTCCTAACGGGGGAGGAATGATCTAGGAGGATATTGGTGGCCACCCACCTATTCAACTTGAACCCCCACCATTGTTTCTTTCAATTTTCTAGTTTCCTTAATTGTGGCACAATTTATTATTTTTGGTAGTTTTCGGGTCCTAAACTTCCAGAGTCGTTTTGAGGCTGCAAACAACGTTTTTTCGGCATCAAATGGTCACTTTAATATGAGTCTGTTCTGGGTTCCAGAAACAATATTTTTTGTTTATGGATGTATTCCTTAAACATATCTTTCTAATGATGTATCATGCACGTCAAATCGAGGTAGTATGCTAAAGTTACGACCCCAGGAAATTGATGTACCGAGTTACCCAACGAGGCCCACATTTTGGCATTTCACCTCATAGGGTTAGGTTTTTGGATGTGTAGGGTTTCCATTGTTTCTCAATAATATATAGGCCTTTGAGCCTCATTGTAACACAGAGTTCAAAGGCATGTAGCCGCCACGTCTCTTCTTAGAGATAAGCTACCAGCACTCTAGCTAGTTTATTTCCATTCTATATGTAAACAAGTTTCAATTATTGATTAATGAAATGAAGTGTTATTTCTGCTGCATATTTATTTCTATGGTTATTTGTGTATTATGTTGCGTTCCTGCATAAATATCGGGTCAATCATTTTATTTCATTAATTGTTGAAATGTTTCTAACCCTTTTGGAACATAAACCCAACACCATTACATTATAATTGACTCTTTCATTCCTTCACTAATTATCTTCAAGGGATATCATAACCACCAACAAGAGAGATATTGGAAGGCTCAATGCCTATTTGAGAGGAAGCAAAGTACATCATATAGGGAATGTACATATTCTTGCCTTTTATTTACAACATCACTTAAATGTAATTAAAGAGAAAACAAATTCATACCATTTGCAAAAATACTTGGCACATATATAGTCACTAGCACCATATTTGATATTTTATTATGGTTGTCAGGTTTTTACATCTGTTCAAATTGTGCATAAATCCCCTCATCTCACTCTTTTTTGATCAGATAAACCACCAACATTGTGTAAAAAAGGAATCTGAAAAGGTCTCTCTGACTACAAGGACTCTCCCCTATCCAAAGGGGTGCTCTTGCATTCTCACCTCGTAGATAATGAGGGATATATTCTAGCTAGGGAATTCCAATGAAATTTTTTTTGGGTCAACTTTGTGAGGAAACATATTTCTTAAATCTCTCATTTCTCCACCTCTTGGAAATTATACAACCCCCCCCCCCCCCTCTTAATCTCGTGGGAGAGGAAACACTTCATCTCCACATTTTGGAAGAAGCCACCCCCATCACCTCCATATTTTGTAGGAAGTGATCCCTCATCTCTTCCACACTCTAAATAAAGTTCTCTTCCATCACCTCCACCTCTTGGATTAAATACAACATCATCACCATCTCCACCACCCTCACCTCTAAGATGGGGAAACACACATAACAACATGGCGACATTAAGCTAACCTACCTTTCAAGAAAATATTTAATCTCCATGAGTTGTCCAAGTTGATTAAATATCTCATACTTTATGATGAAACTTGAACAAAAATTAACCTTACGATTCTCTAAGATATTCCAAAATTTGAAGGGCAACAAGGAGACAACCCATCTAACCATATTATGTCATTTCACCTTTGGTTCTCATCAAACAACATAATCGAGGACACCATTCAACTTCAACCTTTTTAGAGAATACTTATAGGTAAGGTATCCAAATGGCATGCCAAAATAATATATAGTACTTACTCCATTTTTAAGTTTATTTTCACTATCTCCCACACATATTTTCAATTACCCATATTCCATGATTTAGGTCTCAAAATGTACATAGAATTTTGACAAAGAATCTCAACTCACATTGTGGATCATATCCACAAGTGGCATAGACTTAGGACCTTGTGCAAGATAGACATCAAACCTCAATTCTTGTTGGATTGGTCCCTCAAATAACTCCAACCCATGATTGAAAAGGATGTAGAAACCACATTTCCCAAAATGGAAAAAGAGGCTATCCTCAAGGCCCAACACTTCAATTTAAATTATGCATAATCCATGTATCTTTATGCGAACCTCTCATATTCCCATTGACATTGTTCTTTGAACCCGATGCCCTCAAGTATATCACAATATCCTAACAAACTTATTGAGACCATTTATGATCAAGGAAATTATCCCTAACCATTAACCTTTATGTCACATAGTATGGAATATAAGTAACTTCCAGTGCCTCTTGGATTGGTGACTCCCACGGCTATACAAAATCCCCAATTTGGGAAGTTGTCTTATAGACCATACTATCATACTTACCCCAATTATAATAAAGAAATTATATTACCAAAAGCTCAAGTGATGCAACTAGATCCTCCATCCACATCATATGGATTCTCGCACCCTTACCTCCCTGCACCCATATACAATTTATATTTCCCATTTCATGGTCCACATAGTCCTTCCACCGTGCCTTAACTAGGATTTAATATAGTATGGAATTCTCCTTCTCAAAAAGCTTATTTCTTTGAGAATTTGAAAGTGGATAATCCCTTCAATCATCAGAATCGAGGGATGAATAAAGGAAATAATAGGATATAGCAGTAATAGGGACAGAGGGGAACTTCTCCTCCCTGAAAAAACAAAAGATTAGGCAACCCAAATGAGGTGACTAATAACCCCTCTAAACAAGGAAAAAATGCCAGCCTCCAGATGAGCTATCAGTACTGTTGGACCCCATGTGATACTGAGAGGGTGGGTGAATTAGTATCACACACCTTTTAAACTTTTCAAACACTTGTTATAATATACAACCTTTCATTAACTTATAAACCATGCATCATAAAAATTCAAACTAAATATAAAATTACGCAATTAATGTATATAAATAAATCTTGTGTGTGTGTAATTAAATAAACTTATTATTACAACCATGTTGTGCGACACCAATATCCATCTATGAGCACCAACTCACTGTTTTGCTGACACCGATCAACCAGAGACAACGATCCATTGCAATATCCAAATTTTTTTCTAACAAGAGCTAACCTATGAGGACATTGATATTCTATGAGAACCAACTCATAAGAAATAACTATCTTGAATGGTCAGAAACTGACCTCTAGAATGCATAAGTCTTCTCTCATTTCCCCTTCGTACCAACCAAACAAGGATCTTGTCAATGTATTGTTCAATATGAAACCTGTGATTTATTTCCTCGATATGTGATCCATGTTACATTTATTCAATTTGTGATCCACAACAATATACTTCTCCACAAATATTCCTCTTGCACCCTTGGGCCACTTTCACAAATGATTCTTGTATATATATGCACAACTTCTCTGCATATGAATATGCTCTTTTGCGACTAGCTATTATATTTTAGCATGTTTGGTTCTCTTTTCACACTTACTCAATTCATTCTGCAATGGATTCCCCTGATCACTTCATATGACCCCCAAATCTTGTGATTTCAGTATATCACTTAATTCTCATATTCAATCCTACTTCAACACACTCATCAATATCTTTCTTATTTATAATGATATTGCTCAGCTGATGTGTCCACGTGTTGGGGTTCATTTGATTTGGTTATACCCCTTATTCATTTCTTTTCAGTCAGACTTACTATCCCATTATTTTTTTCATTGGCATGCATCTTTTAATACTTTGGCCACACATATTTTGTGCATTGAGTCTGGTGGCTTGGTGGGATTTGTGCACAAGGGTTCCATGCCTTGGTAGTATTTGTGCACATATATTATACACTTCTTCAAACTAGCATTGCACACATTTATTCATAACACTTATTCAAGTTAGATTTAAGACTTCAATTCCATTACCAAGTTCATCAATCCCTTTGACATTAATGACAATACCAACCTCAACAATATCCCCCTTTTCCATTGATGGAAACACCAAGTAAAGTTGATATCCTCATTGAAATCTACATTTTTTTTTGCATATGTACTTGCCTCTATCTCCCCCCTTTGACATCAATAGAAAATGAATTATATACAAACCTGTATTAGCACTATATATCATCCTCCTACGTAGTTTCAAGTTCTTGCCCTAAATTCATGCTAATGTTCCAGCCTTCTATTAATTTTTTATGCTGAATACGTTTGATTTTCTATTGCGAAAAATACACACTTCCCCTTTGTTCTTTCCATTTGATCCTCTATTTTGTTCTTGTGTTAGCTTATTTTCCAGTTAAAGGCTTCATTATATCTTTCCCATGCAATTTTTTGTTGGTTCTTCATAGCATTTCTCCCCTTGACCTCATTCTTCCCATTTATTGCTTCTATTGCTTTTACTATGTTGTTCGAGGTTACTTCCATGTCCTAGATGCTATTGTGCAACAGGATCTACATTAATTGCTGAATTATTTCTTTTATGTTTGTTACTAGTTTTTACTTTGCATATATTGTCACATTTTTCAAAATTCTTCCTTAATGCATGGCAATGAATTCTCATGTTATTGCACATATATATATCTATCACTCAACTTTGTAATAACTTAATGTGATTAATATCTCTATAAAATCATATAACATTACATATGACATATTTCTTTCATAATTTAACCTTTAGAAAAAAAGATAATATGTTATTAATTCAATCACACAAAATCAATTAATTTGGCCTCCCCTTTTTGTCCTTTCAGATCTTCTATGAGTGTGTAAATTAAAACATTTATGATGAATATTCATCCACGACTTTTACCAAATTTAGAAACCACATGTGAAATCTGTCACATTCATCCAACTATTGTTCCAAGTGAACAATTATCCTTTTCATTATATCATCCAACAATTTCTCAAACTGTTGTCCAATTCTCAAACTTTGTTCTATCATGATGTCCAAGCAATAGACTAGATCTTTTCCACACAACATTTCTACAAATTTTAAGCAACAAAGACTAGAGTTTATTAAGCTCAATAAGGACATTAATAAATGTGAAACATATATCAACGTGGACGATGTCAAAGAGTGGTATTCATATATGCAAGTGAATAAGCGATACGAGGAAAAAAATTTACTCCTAAAGAGTCATGTTGAATAGTTGGAGACATGGTAGAAAATACAAAATTGACCATTTGAAGCATGCTGGAAAAACTTCTTGCAAATCATACTGGGATGGATATACACACCATTTTGATAAAAAAATTCATTTATCAGCCTAGAAATTTGATGAGTGAATTTTTTACTAATGCTCCCTTCTTTCATTTTGTAATTCAAAAATAAAATTTTGTAGATCATGATTATGAAACAAATCGATATACATACCTCTTTCAGAGATTTCCTTTTGGCATACACTTTAATATATGTATTTCTTAAATTTGTAACAGAAACTCTTTTGAATATAGTACATGAATGTACTATTTCTTCCACACAAATAGTCTTCTAAATGTGGGTATGAATTTTGTATACCAAATCCATTTTATGCCAATGTTAATATGTAGCTTCATTAGTAAATATTGTGCTTTCCATACATTTCTTATCCCTTCATGCCTTCATTCACAAATCAGTTCTTTGTTTTATTTCGCTTCGTGATTACTATTTATGTGAAAATCATACCGGGGCATGCCTTTTTCCTCATCTGGAGTTTAGAATTGGACCTTGATTTGCACATAACATTGTATCCTATTTTGTAACAAATCCACTTTTATATAAATATTGATTGAATATCAATGTATTTTTGTGTGACACTATTTAAGAATTTTTGTTCTGACTATAGATCCCTTGAAATCATGGTAGCATACATAATTCAAGGGTTTTCATTTACAATCCTTGAAGCTAGCAAGATAAGAAACAATTTTCTATTGCACCTTGGGAGATATTATTTTCTTCATCTGCACATGTCTATGGAATTTTCTTTATCCATTTTTAGTGTGACCATGTCCTTTTTGAAACTACACAAGTTGTATTTCTTCTTTCATTCATGTTTAATATTGATGTTATATGGAATATTTATTTATGATTGTTCTATTGTTATTCGGTAGTTTTGTGCCTTATGCCCAAACCCATCACATGCATAACATCTTATTGTATGAAAATACTTTTTATCATGACCAAAATAATTGCACCATGATCATCTAAATGTATTAAGATTTCTTTCAGAATAGAATAAATTTTCATACCTGGATTGAACTTTTTTTTATGACTTATTTCTTATCTTCTTAATCCTCTTATGAATTGTATCTTGTTGATTTGTGACTAAAATATGGTTGTTGTCACAATTTGTTTCAACTATCTCGACATAGCAAAGAACAAATTTGTCTTCTGGTGACCTCTTTTTGCTAAGAATCTCTTGCAAAACCTCTATAATTTTGTTGAACTTACCATTTTTCCTTGGTTGTGTTTGGATCCTAGCATATTCATTTATGAGTCCTTCAACCTTGTGTCCTCTTTCTTCTAGTTGAGTTATTTGTTCATTGTTTTTTTTCACCCTCAATACTTTTCTCTTTTAGTGAAATGATCACAATTTCTCTTTCTTGGAAAGTATTTTCTTTCATATAAATTTGAATTGTTAGATCTATTTCAATATTATTGGATTCCTCTGTCTGGTTTTTTAGGTCAATAATCATATTTTTAGCCTCCTCCTTTGTGTGTTCTGCAGTATTGCTTGTATTCTACAAATATTACTTTAGGAAAATGATCTTATCCTCTTGAGCATTGCATATCTTTGATTTATCCTCTCGCTCATTCTTCAAGGTGTGGTTTGCTTCCAAGGCCCCTTATAATTGTATTATTGAAATAGCATCATCTAATTCCTCTTCTTGATATCTTCTTAATTGATACCTGAGATGCTTATTTGTTCTTCTTTCTTTTCTTAGCTCATCGAGGTCTGATATAAGTTCTCCTTCCCAATCAACTTTAATAGTTTTTTCATCCTTATACTTGATGGTTTCCTTCTTACTTTCCATCTCTTCCCTATTATTATTCATATCAACCAAATTAGAAGATCCATTTTCAACATAGGGTTTTGAAGGTGAAATGTAGATTCCATTGTAAAAATACTTACTAATTGTACATGTAATGGAGTTTGATTGAATTTCATGTGTCTTGTTTGAAACTACTTCCTCATCTAATAATTATTCCTTAATAAAATAACAACAAGTATCCTTGTTTTCTAAATCTTCATTTAATTCTAGGTCTTCTATAATTGCCATGAAGAGTACTTCTCTTGGAATTTCATGACTATCATATTCGCTAGATGAAATCATGACCTCCTTGGAATACATATTATTTTTATGTTTCATCTTATTTTCATATTGTTAGTCCCGAAAGTTATCCTAGGTTGAAGCTAAGACAAGCCCAAGCATGAAATGGCTCAAACTTTTATGATATTAGAGCTAAATCAACATGAGATTTGTGTTTTGAGTCATCTTTAAATGCTCAAGTTCTTTAACAATATCTTATGAATAAAATTGGGAATGAAAAGGGAATTTATCATAGGAATTAGACAGAGTCAGGAAAAACAACCAGGAAAATGATGAAGGAGGAAATGATGAAGAAAAATCTTGAACCAAAGGAAGTACCAATGAGTAAATTTCCTCAATATAGAAAATCTTTGAATGTACCGAGCTATATTTAACAAAATTCGGTAATTATTTACAATTTGTAAGGGAATAACATGAGATATTTATGTAGTTTACAGTAATATAATTCATATGATAAATATATACATAATATTTCTATAGACAGAGCAATTATAAAATGTGTTAAAGATCAATCGCATAATAATAAAAACTTTGAATTTATGTGATGATATTCAACATTTAATCATGAAAAATAATCAAAGATGCCTAAATGATGTCAAATAATAGTACACTCACTATGTTATTCTTCTCACGAATCCTCACAACCAAATGAAAACATAATAACAAATACCTTGATCCATTTCATTAGTCATAGACAAAACATTTACATCACAACAGTATGCACCAACTCAACAATAGAACAAAGAATAATTTTAGTTCTCAAATTTCAAACCTCTTGGTCGTATACTAAGCTTACATTATATAGAGATCGAAGGCACCTTAATTTAGTTTTTGAATGAATTGACTTAACATAAAGTAATATCCTTTCACTATTTACTTTTTACATAAAATATATCACATTATACAAACTAATATTATGTTCTTATTGCGACCTACTCCTTTCTTATAATTTCCTCGTACTAGTGATTGTTGTCCACACATGGTTTGCTGAAATGGAGGTGTCTAATATCCATGTGGAATTCCAAATTGACTCATTATACACATTTTCTCATTGAGTTTAGGATCCTCAAGCTATATTGTTTCTACAGGTGGCATGAAATCCAATGGGGTTGTCTTTCCTATGTATTGTTGCATTGGTTGAAATTGTGTATGCTATTGAGAAAAAGGAGAATGTTGAGCTTACTCTTGTGAATATGATCCAAGGTAAGAATGACCAGGATAATTTTTTTGAGGTGGTAAAGGTATCTTATGGTATCTCACTACCAACTACCAATCTTTACCTATTGGTATGCTATTATCCTTGATATTCTCCAATGCTATTTTTGCTTTAGAAATCCTCTCATAAGTGTGTGATCCCATCTATTTGAAAATAATTTCAATATTGTCCATATGTATAAAGAATTTCTATTGTAATTATATGTTTGTAAAACCTATTTATATATAATTTTGTATGATGTACACTTATGGAATGCAAGTTAGTGTTATGCACCAATTTCAGTCTCCAATTTTGAGTTGATCTTTGCATGTCTTCTAGTAATTTTTGTGAGTTCAATTGATCTAAGTCCGGGATTAATTTCCACATAGTATCATATCTCCTTTAACTATATTTTTAACCTCTCTTATTTTTTTTTTAGGATCGACCATCAGTATCTCAAGGAGAACATTCAACCTTCCTCAAGGCGTAGCTGCTGAAGAAATGGATCAATCTAACCAGATTATCTTGACTACATTACACTACTTCGAATGGAAGGCACAGATGGAGATTCTGATGAGGAGAAAATGCCTCTTCAGAGTGATCATTGAAATTGAGGTTGATCTTAATGCTGCTTCTGCAAATATCATGTGGCACAACAAGACGGATGAAGCTTATGGTCTCTTGTGTCTCAACATTTCTAGAGACCTTGTTTTCCATCTAGATCGATTGACATCACCATATGAAGTATGGGAGAAAATCCAAACCTTATTTGGAAATATAGATGAAATGAGGGGAAATTCACTAGAGAATGAGCTCATTTCATTGAGTCCAAAAACTTTTTATTCCTTACAAGTCTACTTCTCCAACTTCAAATCTATTTTTCTTCAATTAAAGCAGTGTGGTATTGAAAAGAAAGATGAAAAACTAGTCTTGTCGATACATTTGAAGCTTGGTCCTGACTATTCTGTGTTTTTATTGACCTTCCATGCCACCAAGTTGAATGTTCAAAACCATAAGATTATGTCACTTGCATAGTTCATGGAATCCTTGACCTAGGAGAAAGATAAGTTGGTAATGATGGGAACCATCAGATCTTCCAAATATCGAGCTTTGGTTGTTGG
This sequence comes from Pseudotsuga menziesii, assembly GCA_001517045.1. Taxonomy (NCBI): domain Eukaryota; kingdom Viridiplantae; phylum Streptophyta; class Pinopsida; order Pinales; family Pinaceae; genus Pseudotsuga; species Pseudotsuga menziesii. The sequence continues at coordinate 60,379 of LPNX011073399.1, read as the reverse complement.
AGATTCAAATATGAATTCCAAAGGAAAGAAGAATTCTAATCCAATGAAGCCTCTTGATCAAAATAAATACAAGTCCAAATCTCATGAGGAGTCTTCAAGCTCCAAGAAGAATTCCTAGAAGAAGAAAGGTAAAGGTGAAATGAGCAAGTCACAAACTGTTGTAAGGGCTACCATCCAGAGAGAACCTGTATGAAGAGACAAATTGATATGTTGACTTCACTTCTTGAGAAGCACAACATATCTCTTCCTCAAGGCACAAATAAGAAAGAGGGTGCAGAAAATTTTGAAGACAATGAGATATTTCATGCACTAGTTGCAAGCACTATAAGATCCTCTTCTTTTATCATTGATTCTGGAGCTTCAAGACACATGGATTTGATAAGGGAGGCATTGTCCTCTATTTATGATTCAAATGGTCCTAAAACTGTATTGGGCGGTGATTTTGAAACTAATTGTAAAGGGAAGTGTAGAATAGATATTGACCATGGTTCTTTCAATAATGTTTTGTATGTCTGAGGTCTTGCTAACAACCTCTTGTTAGTCTATCATATGACTCACACTAGGTCACCTAAGAAGGTTTTCTTCACTCCCAATAATGTTGAAATCACTGATATGTCGAATGGTAGAGTCATAGCACAAGGTTATGTTGATCATAGCTCTAAATTATACAAGCTATCACACTTCATTCCCTACTCTAACCCCTCTTCTCTCCTCACTCATGCTAATGAAACTACCAAGCTATGGCATAAAAGGTTTGGCCACCTTAACTACAAATATTTTTATAATTTATGTGAAAAATATAATGGTCACAGGGTTACCAAAAATTAAGTATGCTATAGGAGTATTTTAAGGATGTATTATAGGAAAACACCCAGATCACAATGATGAAAGAGTCAGTCATGGGAGAACCTTTGCACTTCTGGATCTTATTCACAGTGATATAGATGGTCTGTTTCCTCATATTTTAATGAGTCAATCAAAATATGTAGTAACTTTAATTAATTATGTTTCCATATATTGTTGGGTCTTGTTCCTCAAGCACAAGTCAGGAGTTTTTGACCTCTTCAAAAGTTTTAAAGCTATAGTAGAGAACCAGCCTGGAAGAAAACTAAAAGTCCTCAGATCTGATAATGGTGGTGAATATTTCAAATATTAATTCATACAATTTTGTAAATATGCCAATATCCAGATGTAACATTATATTCCTTACACACCTCAGCAGAATGGTGTTGCTGAAAGGAAGAATAGATCTCTCAAAGAGATGGCCACTTGCATGATGGTGTCTAAAAATTTTCCACCAAAGTTTTGGGTTGAATTAATCAAATGTGAATCCTATATCCACAATAGGGTGCCTCACAAATCCTTGGATGGAATCACTCCTTTTGAATCTTGGAGTGGACACAATCCTGATGTGTCACACTTCATCATTTATTGCTCTAAAGCTTGGGTTAGAATTCTACCTGAAAAGAGAAAGGATTTGGAACCCCAAAATCAAGAATTCCCATTTGTTGGGTATTTATAATATTCCAAAGGGTTCAAATTGATCAAAATGAGCACTCAAAAATCCTTCATTGAAAGCAATGTTCATTTTGAAGAAGATCATGTTAATGCAAAAATTTCCCTAACCTATTCTACAAGGCCTACACCACCTACATGAATACATTTCCTAACCCATTGTACCCCCACCTCCACATTTAACCTATGTTTCTCTCACAAAAGGCTAAAATAATAAAAAAAGGCTTTAAAAAACCCCCAGAAGAGCCAAAATAACTCACAAAGAAGCTAAAAATCTCAAAAAGGGGCTAAAGCCTCCAAAAAAGAGCTAAAATCCCTAAAAGGGCCTAAAAACCTTGAAAGGAGCTAAAAATAAGAGAAAGGGGGATTAAAACCCTAGGTACGGCCCAAAACCTTAACCAGGGGCTTAAAACCCTAAAAATGTGAGAAAAACTATAAAAGGAGGGGCGAGGGTCCCCATTACTCATGACTATTCCCTTTCCCGCCATTATTATAGTTGCATGAATGCCTTAAGAGACCATCACTCTAAATTCATTCACCCTATTCACTCCATTCACCTCATTTCACTCATTTTCCCATACCTTGGTGTGTTGAGTCAGACTCCACATGAACCCTTCCTGTGGAGAGGCATCTTCCGAGTCTGGGCATGGTGGCTCTCTTCCAAAAAGATCTGAGGTATACTGGTATTCATGATTTGTGTTATTTAGTTCATATTTTAGATGCTCATGCTTAGTTTATTTCTAACAGTCTATTGCAGGTTTTTGTTTGCTTGTCTCTAACAGTGGGTTGCAGGTTTTCTTTGTTTTATCCACAGACTTTATCCTTCCATCCTATAGACAGAAGGTATGTGCTTTTGCACATAGCTAGGGTTTATTCTCTGCTATAGTTTGGTGACCATACTAGGTCTATCCCATAGGATCCCTAGGTTTTGAATATTTTATGTAGATCTTTCAATAGGTTCTTAGTAGTTTTCTGTTTAGTTTCTTTCATTTATGTTACTAGTTGAGCCCCCGAGGCCGACCCGAACCAGTTCAGCGACAGTACAAGTTACTATCAGCCGTTCTCAGTTTCGACTTCAATTTTTTTCCGTTCATGGGCTAAGTCACCTATTTCGGGCCTAAAAGGGTGACCCCTCACTGATTTTGGGCCTAAAATGGTGACCCCCTCACTGATTTTGGGCCTAAAAGGGTGACCCCTCGCCACATTGGCCTCGACAAGAGTGACCTGCCTCTGTAGGATAATTCGCTTGTTTCAAGCCTAAAAGAGCGACCTAGTGACCTATTTCGACCCTGCAAGAGCGACCTAGTCGCATATCTGTCCCTAAAAGGTACGACTTGACTTCTAGGTTGCCTGTCACTATTGTTTGGACTGTCTATGCGGCTCAGTAGCCAGAAGTGACCTGTACTTTCTGCAAGTTTTCTTATATTTGGTTGAGTGTATGGTTAGCTAATTACGAAAAAAATCTATCTAATGCTTGGTTATATTTCTACACAATTCTTTTTATATTAATCTTTAAAAATTTAGTGGAAATCAACCTTCTTGGTGAGCCCTTCCTCCTCTGCTCAGTCATCACCCTCTGAGGTATTCTGAGATAAGACAGAGGGTTGAGCAAGCATAGTAATAGGCACCTATTCTTTACCTTGCTCCAAACCATTAAAAATAGGTGGCTTGGAAGCTATAGGGGGTGGAGACTTTGGGGGGTCTCATGGCATTCGCGTCCTCCCTGTTGAGCAACTTTGCACTTAAGGAGTGACCTATGGATCTACGGGTGGGGCTTGTTCCCACTTTGATGAGAGCCCAAGAATCTTTCTTGGCCAAAGAGGAATACAAGAACAAGGTAGACACGGTACAGATTTACATTTTCTCAATTGAACAGTTGCATTTCCAGTTCTGTTTTAGCTTTACTAGTTTTTACATATTACAAGTTGCCCATTGCTCAATCTACATAGAAAACTAGAAACACTTGCTCAACATATAATTGCATAAAATAATTTAAAACAATACTAATACACTTAAAATGCACACAATGACACCAATTAAGCTAGCCAAACTCGTTTCATGACGTCGAGCGAACCTCTAAAATTAACCAATTTACTTTAAGTCAAAAAAATTGCAGTTTGAGGACATAAGTCCCTAACTTCCTTAACCATCAAAAGTGCTTGGGATATGCCCTAAAACTCAGTGTGTGGAGTACCACATGAACCCCAAATTCGTTGACCAAGGAGAGGATTTGCCAAGAAAAATGGGCCAATGACCCCTTCCGATTGAATAGTAAAACCTTTAAGGAAAACTCCAAGCATTGTATTCTAGCAGTCTTGGTGGCTGAGTGACCACCTGCAAGCCTCTAGAAATCTATTAAAACAGGGTCCAGATATTCATTATCGGTTACTACCAGAAAGACACCATTAATCCATCACATTCCTCCGCTCATCTCAAGGGGGAGTCCCCTTAGTTTTGACCTTTAAACCAACACCTTCGAGACCATACTCCACAACCCTCTTCACCATCAAAAGGCCACACAACCTCTGACCCAGCTTAGATTCATACCAATCTAAGCCGCACTTGCATACTGCATCATCTATCCCCATGGCTAGCGCAAACACATATCCTTTCTCTGGAGGGGTGAGCGGCAACGAACCCATGTCCATGCCTCACCTCATCACCAACATCCTTGTTGGCGATCCCAATGCCATGACACATATCATTATAAGTCAGCTACCCCTTACTAGCGGATGCACACCAACCCCCATTCTTACTACTGTACCTCCATTTACACTAAGTGGCAGTGGCCTAGTCATTCCCATGGTGCCCCCATTCACACCCAGGGGCAGTGTCCCAGTTGGCACCACAATACCATCTCTCATACTTGGGGGCAATAGCCTATCCAACATCATCCCGACTATCCCCATCATGGGAATTCAACTTCAGGTGCCCCCAACCATGCAAGGACACTAAGTTCTTGCAAACTTCGGTGCCATTGTCGGCCCCTCCCACACTTGTATTTGGGCTAGTATCCCATTCGTGGCACACCTCAACTTTCCTGATTTGGATAGATTAACCAATGAAACAATCTACCACCAACCCCACTAGCCCCGTATGCCCACTAAACTCCCATCATAAATCCCAAAATTCGAAGGGAAGGCAGGGGAGTGCCCCCAAAACCATTTCATGACATTTCATCTGTGGTGCTCATCAAACATCATCATGGGTGATTCAATCAGACTCAAGTTGTTCCAGTGCACCCTCACAGGCACTGCAGCCAAGTGGTACATTGAACTTTTGCAAGCCACCTACCCAAGCTTCAACTCTTTAGCCTTCATGTTCCTACAATATTTCCAACTCCTTGGCTGCTATGAAGAGGGCATGGAAGTACTCCTATATTGATACCAAAATATGACAACTCATATAACCGACCACATAAATGAGTGGCGGTGACATCGGAGCTTGTGCAAGATTCAGTTGGAAGGTAGGATATTCCTTGATTGGTTTTTAAATACCTTGCTACCACCCATAGCTAAGTACGTCGCCTCTAAGCACCCCCTGTCTGAGGAAGAGAACATCTTGAAGGAACAACAATTTGATTTAATTTATGCATAGTCAGGGTACCTATACACCATTCTTCCTAACGCTCCTCGTGATGGTACCTACCACCGTGACATACCGGGTGCATCTCATGCCACGGATGGAATTATAGGTTAGGTTTCCCATCACCCACAACACCATGTGGCAACCCTATAATGCCACCACAGCCAAGCAACACCACCAGTGTGTCCCACCGAAACCAAGCTCCCGACTACTCTTGGATGATGTCTCGTTTTGGAGCCAAAACCTCCTACTCACAACCTGTGCCACAACAACATGTCCATGCACCAACTTGGCCAACACAATAGTATTCAAGACAAATGACCATATTTGTAGCCCCCCAAGCTCTTCCAGTCTACTATGCACCACCTGCGCAAGCCGATTCAACCCCTGACTTAGTTACATCAACACCCTTGGGGAAAGTTTTTTCCCATTAAAATCATCCCAACCAACCTGCTCCCAATAACCAACAAGGGAAAGGCATAAATAACCGAGCTAGGAATTGGGGAAACAACCTATTGCAAGGAGGAGGCCCACAGCCAAATCCTCCCAACAACATCGGAGAAAACCAATCGACTGATCAAAATCCCCAACAACCCAACCCACCTAGATGAAACGCTCCATTATGAACACATAAGTCATGCAAACTATGCGCCATCTATGGGCACTATACACATGAGTTCCCCTTCATGCGTCATGCCAAGCAGGTTTTTCAGAACGAAGCTCAGTGCGGTACCAATGCAGTAGTCCCAGCTTAACCCAACCCAAAACCACCAGGCCCTCCACCCATGGTGCTCCAAAACCTATCACCACTTCAAGGACTGGTATCAACCATGCCTGTGCCCCCACCCGCTCCCACATCCCCCACCGCAAATCCACTGACAAAGACAGGTGTTCACCACCTACTAGCCATGGAAACCAAAGAGGTCAATCTGTAGACCAGATGAAATTAGTATGGATCCAATACTGAACCCATTAACCCATCAATGACATCCATGTCCAAGACAACCAACATACCTCTTCACTTACCCCCTTTTCCCCCATGCCCCCCCCCATGCGGCGGGTTTCCAACAATGGCACGTCTATAGCTGCAGTGAACTATAGCATCATCGATGACTTGGCCCAGTCACCTACGACCATGTCCACTCTCGAAATGCTAAAAAGATGCTCGCCACAATGAAAAAGCATTGCTGGTCGTGCTTGGTGCCATAGACCCCTCCGATTCCAAATTGATGACATTTGATTTGGACAACGAAGAGCCTAGAATTCCATCAACCATTGCCTTCCAAATTTCGGTATCCATTCAGAATTTGGTCATGCATCTCTGCATTGTAGATGAAGGGGCATCAACTTGCATCATGTCCAAATTGGTCTAGAATAAACTTGGATCCCCTCTCCTACAACCATCCACTACTACTCTGTGTGCTTATGATGGCCACCCCACAAAATATCAAGGCATCCTCCCACACATTCCCATATCATTAGTCGAAAAAATGGTGTTGATCGACATAGAAGTGGTCAACGTCCAGCTGGATTATAACCTCCTCCTGGGAAGGATTTACATGTATGTTATAGATGATTTTACCACACATGGTTGATCACACTTTTATGGCCTTCCTTATCCCTCTGCAAACTCTTTGGACCCCATGGACTATTTTTGTACCTTTGATGTTTCCAAGATCATCCCTAAAAACACCCATTATTTGCTCTACGCGACTTTTAATCCCTTTCTCGCGTATATATACGGATATTACCCCGTTATGTTACATGTATGTTACAGATTATTTTACCACACATGGTTGATCACACTTTTATGGCCTTCCTTATCCCTCTGCAAACTCTTTGGACCCCATGGACTATTTTTGTACCTTTGATGTTTCCAAGATCATCCCTAAAAAAACCCGTTATTTGCTCTACGCGACTTTTAATCCGTTAACCCATCAATGACATCCATGTCCAAGACAACCAACATACCTCTTCACTTACCCCCTTTTCCCCCATGCCCCCCCCCCATGCGGCGGGTTTCCAACAATAGCACGTCTATAGCTGCAGTGAACTATAGCATCATCGATGACTTGGCCCAGTCACCTACGACCATGTCCGCTCTCGAAATGCTAAAAATATGCTCGCCACAATGAAAAAGAATTGCTGGTCGTGCTTGGTGCCATAGACCCCTCTGATTCCAAATTGATGACATTTGATTTGGACAACGAAGAGCCCAGAATTCCATCAACCATTGCCTTCCAAATTTTGGTATCCATTCAGAATTTGGTCATGCATCTCTGCATTGTAGATGAAGGGGCATCAATGTGCGTCATGTCCAAATTGGTCTAGAATAAACTTGGATCCCCTCTCCTACAACCATCCACTACTGCTCTGTGTGCTTATGATGGCCACCCCACAAAATATCAAGGCATCCTCCCACACATTCCCATATCATTAGTCGAAAAAATGGTGTTGATCGACATAGAAGTGGTCAACGTCCAGCTGGATTATAACCTCCTCCTGGGAAGGAGTTACATGTATGTTACAGATGATTTTACCACACATGGTTGATCACACTTTTATGGCCTTCCTTATCCCTTTTCAAACTCTTTGGACCCCATGGACTATTTTTGTACCTTTGATGTTTCCAATATCATCCCTAAAAACACCCATTATTTTCTCTACGCGACTTTTAATCCCTTTCTCGCGTATATATGCGGATATTACCCTTAAACCTGTGTACATTGGGATGTGTGCATAAGTCCAAATATTTTTGGAGTTTTCCTTGATGTGGATCCAAGTCACTTGTCTCTTGGCCTTCCATATGCCTTGAGATCGCTCGGATTTGACCTTCCATTACCCCATTGAAGCACTATATAAGGAACCCCTTAGATACATTGAAGAGGAGGAATTGAAGAGCAAGAAAACTATAGCCCATTGTTGCCGTAGCTTGCTTATACTTGAGTCTGCATCCCTTTGTCCCTTATAGAACTTTTTGTTCTTCCCAAGCTTTCCTTTGCTTGTGAGATTTCTATCGAGAGATGGAGAATTGAGGTGGTGGAGGCCCAAGTGGAGGACTCAGTTTCTACGGTTCGCACACGTGCCGATAGAGGTTGTCACTCATGTAATCTTTGATTTTATTAACAGAAATATCTTTTCTTATCCAATGATGTGCATTTAAATGAATATTGAATCCATGTATGTGTTTAATTTCTTATACGTTATTGATTATATATGCTAGATTAGGACTAACACTATATTATTTACCATGCTTGTCTTTTTTGTTGTTGTTGAGAGCAAATTTCTAACACAAGTAGGATTGGAAAAAGCTCAATGGGGATCTACTTCAACCATCCAGAATTAGGTATGTTTTGAGATCCTTTAGTTTTAGATGTTTTATTTCTCTTGCATATTGGGAAGGGATTGATTTCCGCAGTTTCTCTCTTTGTTGTGGTACACCCCAAGCCATAGGAATTTTTCTCCGTAACAGAATTGGCAACCATACTGGGGAGGTTCCTAGTTGTATTTCTTTGGGGGGTTTTGGCATTCAATGTGCTTCTATTACTCTGATTTCTCTATTTCTGTGTCAGGTCTAGGGGCATGATTTACCAGTAGTGTCCTCTAAAGTAAATTTTGTCTTAATTTGTCCATTTTCCTTATTATTCTATCTTTTTCTTCTTGTACGTGGGTTTTTCTTTCACAGTCGCGTGCACATGTGGGTTTTCTTGGAATAGTCACATATGTACGCAGGTTTATTGAGAACAGTTGCGTATGATCTAATTTTTTTCTTTTTGGGGAAGATTAAAGTGTTGCTGGGTGAGTTTGGATGATTACTGAGTCTTCTTTGATGCCTATGGAGTCTGTCTCTCCCCTCTGTTTCTAACCAGAGACTCTTTTTCATTTGATTTTTGAAAATGTTCTTGTCATTTCATTTTCTATTTTTTGTTTTGAGATTAGTGCGTTAGGTATATTCTTCCTTAGTACTTTGCTTGACTGTTGTTTGTGAGTGGTTTCAAAGTATGAGGGTGGTAGATTCATATTTTTGTTTTTTATCTCATTTAATTCAAAAATACAAAAACATTTTTCTTTTTGCATAGTTATGCATTCTTTGCATTTTGCATTAGCATGGTACTTGCATTAGGTTTTCTTGGTGAATATTTGTTGAATTTTCATATAGGAATGATTGCATGTACATTTGAAGGAAGAATTTTGCACTTCACATAGTAGCATACCCTATTTTTCATTCGACACATTGCATTTGCATTGATTGTTAGGTGTGCATTTTACTTCTTGTTGTGTCATAACATCATTAGTTGCACAACCATTTACCCTTTGACTAATAAATCCAATTAAAATCAACACATAATAAAATGAATTACACTCTTTTCTTTTCTAGGGTGCACCAACAAGACTAGGTTTTAGGGTCATGGAATAGTTCATTGTGAGTTAATTCTCCAAGACCACTAGACAAAACAATTAGTTTTCTAACCAGGTGAGAGTGTGAAATGCTTTATATAATTAGTGTTTCTCAGGATCCTCCTCTTACAAGGGAGTTAAGAATGAGGTAGTGTAAGTAATTATGATTGGGATGACCCTTGATTGTGATTGATTAGCATCGAAGATATTTCCAAGATTGTATTCGTATCTGGGGGCCTTTGAGGTATTGGCTAGTGCACCCCTGGGGTACTAGTTGTGCTTTCAGAATTCAGTATTTTTCACCCTTCCCATAAGGTAAATCCTACCTGGGACTGTCTACCGGAGCATTGATTATATCAAGGTGACCTTAGTTTCCTTACCTAGGTTATCGAGGGGGTATCTGCAGAGGTTATTCTACAGGTGTCCTGGCTAGGTAGGGGTTGGACAGTACAGTCTCATAACCAATTATATGGGGGCCACTATAATTGGTTATGAACCTCTGCTTGTTGTGTATGGGAGTCTCAAGCCTCTCCTAGGAGAGACACAATAGCTTCATTCGGAAGCTCACATATCCTACCCTTGGTTTGCTTGTGGTTTGGATTTACATTTTTAGTTGTATACTCTGTGCACGTTATTTTTACTAGGGTTTGCATAATTAGATTGAGTATTTTTATTTTTTGAGTCATTGTGGATTCAGGTGTGGCACCATGCTGTTCTCATTCATTAGCAGGACTTTTTCCTTCCACGTCTCCTCCTCCTTTGGGAGAGAGAACCAGACAATTCGGGTGGACTACTTCTCACTTTGATTCACACACCATGGGAGATCATGAGGATGAGATTCCAGAGATTTCTTCTCCACCTCGCGAGGTTGGGGAGGAAGATCCTACTAGCACATATGATCCTTTACATGAATAGCCTTCATGATCTGGTTATGATGCCTCATTCACAAGTCGCTGGTATTGGTTTCCAGGCGCCGAGACTCACCATGAACCCAAAAGAACTAGTAATGTTAGATATGACATACCTGATATTCCTGATCCCGATCCATCATATCATTTCAAGTCAGAAATTGACCCTGGCACTACACCTAGGGGCACTTCCACTCTTTTCCATGTAGAGAGGTTTGGGGGCACTAGTCACATTGCACCTTCCATCCTGGTGGTGGATGCATCTTCACATGCTCCTACTAGGCCTAGTGTTAGTAATCCTATTCAGATACCAAGACCGAGACGGGTGAACATTGGGAACACCACTTACATTCCTTCACATGTCCCTTGATCCTTGAACCTTGTTCCTTCGAATGTGTTTTTAAAAATTCATCCTCCCCCTAATTCACATGGGCCTTTAGGTCGGAATGTTGCTACTAGCCATGTTCGTTCTACGACTGCTAACACTATTGTATCTCAAAGCTAAGTACCTCCTTTTGTGTCAATAGGTCATGTGCCTGCTTCTGGATCATCTCATGTTCCACCTCATGGAGCTCCCCATATACCAAGCTATGGACCATCTCATGGTACATCCCATGGAACAACTTATGGAGCTTCTCATGGACATTCTTATGGACCATAGTATGGACAAAACTACCAACCCTATGGGTACGGGTATCAACAACTCGCTTACTCATCTAATTATGGATTTGTAGCACCTCATTATCAAGGTACCCCACATCACAATGCTTCCATGCAACCATACATGGGTCAAATGGGAGGAGGTTATTATGGCCAAGCCCATGGTATTTATAGAAATCAACCTTACATGAATCAAAACTATCAGGGAGCATGGAATCGACTGACTCAAACTAGGCTCCCTTTCCTTGTGACATTGAGCTTACCTGACTTGTCGATATTGATGAACGATCCTGTGTCTCATGACCCAACATGGATGGTAGTCCCTACCAAGATTCCTTCTAACATTTCCAAGTTTGAAGGTAAGCCTGGTGAAGATCCTAGTGAGCATGTCACCACTTTCCACCTTTGGTGCTCTTCCAATTCCTTATATGACAATTCCATTCATTTGAGGCTATTTCAATGCACCCTAATGAGTCCTGTAACAAAATGGTATATAGAGTTACCAGGGGGGGATTATGCTACATTTGATGATCTTGCTCTGACTTTCCTTAATCATTTCCATCTACCTGTACGTTACGACGTCAGTACTGATCTCTTGTCGAACTTCTGGCAAGATAAAGCCACACACATTTCGGATCATATTCAAGAGTGGTGTAGATAGAAATGGTTAATCAAAGCTTTTATACCACCAGAGTTTCTTCTTGAGTGGTTCCTCAAATCGTTGTTACCTTACATCACAAAGGATGTTTCTACATCTGGAGTTCAAAACGAGGAACAAGTTATATTTAGGGCACAATAGTTGGATTTGATCTATGCTCAATCCGTACTTTGTATGAGATTATACCTAATGCTCCTAGATCCAATTTCGACTCGAAGGTTAAGCCTGGGCCACATGCCGATGGTATTGTTGGCTCTACAAGTACCAAACCTGCAGACTCAGTTGTGAAACAAGTGAGCCAATTCTCAAATAACTAGTCTGCATCGAAACAAGCTACGGCTTCGTCTCAACCCACCCAATCGACGAATGTACTTTCCGTGCAATTGTCGAACCCGAAAAGAAACCAACAACCTAGAAGGAATAAGAAAAAAATAAAAAATAATCGTAAGGGTGCGAACAAGAATGAAAATGCTAATAATAATGACAAGAACACTAATACTGGGGGGACAAGCAGTCTAAATGTAAGGTGAAGTTTCTTTGCAAGTTGTGTAAGGATGACCATCTCACTCACTTGTTCTCTTGTATGGAAGATGCCTCGAGGTTCATAGCACAGGGCCCAGCTGTGTTAACTAATCCTTTACCCAATAATCAAAATATGAACTCGAGGACTGTTGATTTTGTTTGTGCATTACGTGGAAATCAAAATCCGTCGGAGGCCAATAGTGGTCACTGTTGCATCAACATGGTGTGTGCTGCTAAAGTTGTGACTCATGCAAAAGATTATGGTTCTTCACAACTAGACCTTGGGAAAGAACCTTTCCCACCTGAGAGCCCTTTGCAAATTGAAAATCCTATGGATAAACTTGAAGCTCCACCTCTCTTTCCTAAGGGAGTCTTAAAGAATTCAAGGCACAATCCTAATGCCTAGGTCGCCTAGAACCNTATTTAAAAGTGTATAAATGTTGGCGAATATTACCAATTCTTAAAACGCCAACTATAAAATGATTGGCGATATTTTTCAAAAAATATTTTAATTTCCAAATATTTTATATTGTTTATATAATATTTTGGCGATTTTAAGGGTGAAAACATTTTACCCCATCAAAATTGGGAAAAATAGGGCTTCAAAAAATGAAAAATGGTGAATCTTTTTTGAGAGAAAAACATGGGAAAATAGCCCACTGGGCTAAAATTCACCCTGCCTAGAACTATTCAGTTGTCGAGGATTTGGGATAGACTCCTTATGCGATGTCCGTGTTAGAAGTGCTTCAGACTTTTCCTCCACAGAGGAAAGCCTTGATGTCTGCTCTTAGGGTTAGTGACGATAACTCTTCTACCATGATCAAATTTGAAACCATGGGAGTACAACCTTGCTTTCCTTACTACGTGTCTCTTTTGATTCATGTAGAGTGTCTTAAGAACATCGTCAAGTGTACTAGCATTGATGAAGGCGCTACTGCTTCCATGATGTCTTTGTCATGTTGGAAGGGTTTGGGTTCTCCCATGTTGTCTCAATCTGCCACTATGTTGACAGCTTTTTATGGTAGATTGTTTCGGCAGTAAAGGTTTCTTCCTTCTCTAGAGGTCCAATTGGGAGGGAAGACCGTCATGATAGAGGTTGAGGTGGTTGATGCGCCCCTTGACTACAATCTTTTACTGGGTAGGAATTGGATGTATAGTATGCAAGTCGTAGATTCTTCCCTCTTTCGAGTGATATGCTTTATGTTTAATGGGAAGATTGTTACGATTGGTCAGAAGTCATTCCATAATCTGAGTGTCAATGCATCATCGAGAGCTTCTATCCTGATTATCGATCATTCTCAGCCAGTAACTAGGAGTGTGGGCATAGGTATGTATCCTTCTCTTATGGGAACCTTTAGTTGTCCTGCACCCATTCTTATGATTGGGTCTAGTTTTGGTGGGGCTTCATCCTCATTGAATTTGGTGTCTTTTCACACTACCCATATGGAAGATCCTTGGATTCTTCCTTCACCAAGTACTTCGAGTGTTCCCGTTGAGATAGATGTGTCGTTTCCTGAAACAATGGTGGCGTATCAAGCAATATTGATCAGGTTGCAGAGCCTAGTCCTTCCTTTTCATGGACGGAGGAGGAGGACCCATATGTACTACCTGCATGGGCAGTAGAGTCATCTCACTCACATGATTTCCTCAATGATGTTTTTCCATTGGGCGAAGCTATTCTTGAGGCCGTGTCTGGGGTTGAGCAACCTTGGGAAGAATTGCATCATCGATCATATTTTCTTCCTAAGCCCATTCATATGGAGTGTCATGACTTTAGGGAGATTCTTAGCAAGAATATTGGTAGCCCCGTGGTTCCATTAAGCTCTCTTGGTCAAACGTATGATGGAAACATGGCTAATTTATCACCAACCATTCCTATCAATATTTCTCATGATCCTGGCAAGGATGAGAATGTCTACATTGGGGCGGGTTGTTCTCCCAATGAGATCAAATAGTATACTAAGTTGTTTAAATATTTTTGTGACATTTTTTCTTGGTCATACGAAGAAACGCTGGGTATAGACCCTCGTATTGTTGAACATGAGATCGAAATGTATCCGAATGCAAAACTGGTTCGACAGTATTTGCGTTCAGTGAATCCTAGAAAATAACCTGCCATTAAGGCTGAGATAGAGAAACTATGGAAAGTTGGTTTTATCTATCCCGTTCCCTTGATGAAGTTGGTTTCAAATCCTGTTTCAGTGGATAAGAAGTAGGGATCGATCTGTATATGCACTGATTTTCATGACTGAAATCGTTCCTGTCCTAAGGATAATTTCCCCACACCATTTATTGATCATATTTTGGATGAGTGTGCTGGAAGTGAGGTATTTTCCTTTAGGGACAGTTTTCCAGATATAATCATATTCAAATTACGCCCGAGGATCAACATAAAACCGCATTTATTTGTCCTTGGGGTAATTTTGCATATAGGAAGATGCCCTTTGGCCTTAAAAAAGTCGGAGCCACATTTCAGTGGGCCATGACCTTAATATTTCATGATCTTAAAAATATTATCGAAGTATATTTGGATGATCTTGCTACTCACTCTCGTTTGAGAGGGCATCGTCCATATCATTTGAGATTAGTGTTCGAAAGATGACATCATTAAGAGGTTCATTTAAATCCTGATAAGTGCATATTTTCTATGACTGTTGGTCGTTTACTAGGATTCATCGTATCCAAGGAGGGTATAACAGTCGATCCCTCAAAGGTTGAGGCAATACTTCAATTGTCTTCCCTGTGTAATATTAGACACCTTCATTGTTTGCAAGGCATGGCGAACTTCTTGCAGAGATTCGTGGTTAATTTTTCCAACTTAACTAAAGACTTTATGCATCTGTTGAAGAAGGACAACCCTTTTTGTTGGGATGAGCAAGCCTAGGAGTCTTTTTATGCTCTTAAGAGAGCTTTAGCAATGGCCCCCGTTCTTAGTCCACCTGACTATAGTCGTGATTTCTTGATTTATTTGGCCGTGTCTATAGAGATGGTTGGTATGGTTTTGGTTCAGGAGGATGAGGAGATCCATGAGTAGGTCATATATTATTTGAGCCAAAACCTTAAAGATGCAGAACTTATCTAGTCCCATGTGGAGAAGCTTACCTTAGCCACCATTCCCATGGTTCAACGTTTGAGACATTACCTTCTCTTTCGCCAAACCTTGGTCATAGCTCATATCAATCCATTTCAGTTCATCCTCACTAGAAGGATTATTAGGGGAAAATACAATAAATGGATTGTCATTTTGCAAGATTTTGACTTCGAGTTTGTTTTGGAGAAATCAAAGAAATCGTTGATCTTTGTGGAGCTTATATCCAATTTTCCAAGTTTGGAGGAGGACGAGGTTTATGAGGATAATTTTTTTGATGAGCATATTTTCTTTATATCAACTTTGGACCCTTGGTACAGGGATATCATTGTGTATTTTCAAACATTGAAGGTCCCTACTCACATTTCACGAGATGAATGGTGACAATTACGTCATGTAGCTAAGAACTAACTTATAGTGGATAACACTTTGTACCGCCATGGGGTAGATTCCATTTTGCATCATTGTTTAACCCATGATGAGGTTGAGGTTGTGCTAAGAAGTGGTCAATGCATAGTTGGATTATAACCTCCTCCTGGGAAGGAGCTACATGTACACCATGAGAGTTGTGGCATCCATTTTTTTTCGCCTTATGATGTTCCCTCATGACGAGAAGATTGTGATGGTGGACCAACTAACTTACCATGATCTGTAGGGGCCAATAGAACTAGCCAATGTTATCCCCACTATTGATACCACTTTTGATAGTGTATCCACCCCCTCATTATTAGCACTAGGCCCCAGGTTGTTCACCCACACTTCCATGACGCCTTCCTTCCCCCTGGTACCACCTCCACCAGCATCAAGCGAGTTTTCATATTTGTGCATGCTCTCATCCAGCACTGTTGCACCCAAACCACAATTGCAGCCACAGCCCCATCCAAATGCACAAATATAATAGCACCAGCAACCCCATTTGTAGCTGCAACCTTAAACAAAATCACCAGGGAATTACTTGGGTTCTCTCCCAGTCCATACAATTCCCTTCATTTTTCCCCCATCCGTAATTTTGAGCAAGCCAATAATGGCAACCTTGAAGTTACCCAATCTTACATTGGGGATCCTCATGCGGTACCTTCAACCATTCGCTCAATCCCTAATGCCCCAAGTCGTGTTGACACCCATTCATCCCATTTTGGTCGACACACTCCCCCCTCCCATCCCATAGAAGCCACCTTCCACACTGACACTAGCCCTGCTCCACCCAAAGAGGGCTAGGGGAAAAAACGCTAAAGAACTTGTTGAACCTCAGAAAACTCCACCATGCACCATGTGTGACATGCAGGGTCACGCAACCCAAAACTGTCCTCAGATCCCCTTCCTTCGTGCACACTTGGATTCCATGGATACGACAGAAAATGCTCCCGGTGGTCGGCCTTTCAAGTCTTCCGAAAGCCAAAAACAAGTCGTTAAGGACAAACCATCCATGCGCCTTGTGTGGTTTGTATGGGCATTGTTCTCCCCACTGCCATGACTTGGCTAAGTTTCAAACTTCTCTGAGTAATATTTGGAGACATTCCCTTGAATACAAAATCACCATTACTGATGAAATCCACCCATCGACTTCTTCCTTAGGCACCATGACCATTTACATGATATCCACCTCCAACGAACCCTCCACTTCTGAAACCATCAATGATCTCATAGCCCTATCCAATCATTGTTTCAGTAATGATGAAGAGATACTTGAGGCTTTAACTGCTCCTAAATACCCTTGGGATGATATGCACCACCTCTTGTTCTTCATCCTCAAAGATCCTGTGTCTTTATCTGATCAATTATCAGTTGAGACCAAATATTTCATCCACAGGAAAGTAGACTGGTTCAAAAACCCCATTCAGGCACTATGTTCCTTTGAGGAGGGGAACATGGCCAATATCTCACCTACCATCAAGATCAACATCTCAAAAAATCCTGATATTGTTGAAGAAATCATGCTCATGGCATCCTACTCTTCTAAGGAAGTCGCTTCCTACAAACCATTTTTTCAAGAATCCTCGTACATCTTCACATGGTCATACACCAATATGTCAAGCTTGGATCCATCAATCATGGATCATCACATCGACACATGGCCAGATGTGGTACCTGTCCGCCAAAAGCAGAGGCCCATCCACCCTTCGAAATTTGCTGTGGTCAAAGCAAAAATAGAGAAACCGCACACAACCGGTTTCATCTACCCCATTGCATACACCACTTGGGTTTCAAACCTTGTTCTTGTGAACAAAAAACTGGGCACCATCCAAGTTTGTACGAACTTTCTGTATCTTAATCTAGCTTGTCCCAAAGACAACTTACCAACACCATTCATTAACCTGATCATTGATACGTATGCCGGACATGAGGTCTTTTCCTTCATGGACAACTTCTCCAGATATAACCGAATTCAGATCCGAAAAGAGGACTGGTACAAACCTGCGTTCACCACCCCTTGGGGCACATTCACATATCGAGTAATTCCCTTAAGCTTGAAAAATACTAGAGCCACCTTTGAGCATGCCATGGCGTATTACTTCCATGACCTCATCCTCATTATACTGGTTTATGTAGATGACCTAACGACTCAGTCATGGAAGCAATCTCAACACATATAGGACTTGTGATAAGTCTTTTTGCAATGTCACAAGTACAAAATCTGCTTGAACCCCCTTAAGTGAATTTTTTGTGTCCCAGTAGGCCATCTACTTGGGTTCATCGTGTCCTAGAAGGGGATAATAGTTTACCCTATCAAAGTTCAAGCTATTCTTAATCTCCCTTCACCATGAACTTTGCACCAACTACAGAGATTCCAAGGCAAGGAAAACTTCCTTCGCCGCTTTGTACTAGAGTATGCAATGAAATCCCATGGATTCATACACCTGCTCCATACCAACATTCCCTTTGTTTGGTATCAGCATGAGTAGGAATCGTTTGATGCACTCAAACAAGCCCTGGCTTCCGCACCATTACTCACTGCACTTGACTTCACCCGAGACTTCATCCTTTATGTGTCAGCCTCAGAAAATTCTATTGCCAGATTCTTGGTCCAGGAAGATGATGCTCATCAAGAGCATGTGATTTATTATGTTAGCCAAAAGCTGACAGGTCCCCCACTGCGATATTCACCCTAGGATAAAATGGCCCTCGCCATTGTATTCTTGTCCCATAAGCTACGCCACTACATTATAGCAAACCATACCCGAGTAGTGGTTGATTGCAACCCAACGTGGTACCTATTAAGCTGTCTCCTCCTACAAGGCCACACACCCAAGTGGGTAGTCATTCTCCATGAGTTCGACTTGGAGTTTGTTTCCCCAAAAATAACCAAGGCACTAGCGCTAGTTGTGCTCATGACAGATCTTCCCCTATTGTCTACAACACCACCACTTAAGGACAACCTTCCCAATGACTTCCTATTCATCATATCCATGAAATACCCTTAATATGGGGGCATCCTTTTGTACTTAAACACCCAGAAGTTTGATGCTCATCTAATCCATGAAGATAGACGATGCATCAAACATCAGGCTGCTTGCCATATCCTAATCGAAGATGTGTTTTATCATCATGGAATCGACACCATATTAAGTCATTGTCTCACCCATGACGAGGCTGAAATGGTCCTTAATGACTGTCACAGTGGAGCCTATGGTGGCCACCTTTCGAGTGTGGAAACTGCTCAAAAGATTCTACGTGATGGCTATTTTTGGCCTTCTATCTTTGTTGATTGCATCGAGGCAGTCAAACACTGCCGTAGTTGTCAGCTCTTTGCCCCAAAGGAAATAACCCCTCCTACACCATTACACCCCGTGCTCACAGTCAGTCCCTTCTGTAAATGGAAAATTGACTTCATGACAATCATCCCTACCTCATCAGATGGCCATAACTACATCATTATGGTCATTGATTACTTCACCAAGTGGGCCGAGGCCATGCCCACATTCGATTGCAAAAGCGAAATGGAAGCACATTTCTTTTTTAAACATGTCCTTTCATGCTTTGGTGTTCCCAAATAGCTGATCTTGGACCATGGTTCACATTTTGAAGATATTGTTTGGGCTGAGATTTGAACCATGTTGAAGTTCAAACACCAGGACTCATCTTCCTACTACCCCCAGGGAAATGGCCAAGTTTAAGCGGGAAACAAAATCATCAAAACTACGCTCCAAAGGATGGTAGGAAACCATAAAACCAACTGGTACCACATGTTGTTCTCTGCCCTATGGTCCTATCATACATCCGAAAATACCACCACCAGTTTCACCCCTTTTCGCTTGATGCATGACATCGAATCAGTACTCCCTATAGTGTGCCAAATCCCATCACTCAGCCTCATTGTGGAACTCCTTCTCGATACTTTGATTTTGGAAGAGAAACTCCTCCAAATTGAACAAACCATGGAGGACCATTGAGCTGCTCTCCAAGCCATTAAAGCAACGAAAACCAGGTCAAAATCCCATTATGACTCCCATCTCCACCCTCGCACCTTTAGCGAAGGCAATACAGTTCTAGTTTATGATCAATCCAATGATAAGTTGGGAAAAAGAAATATCGAGTCAATGTGGTATGGCCCATATGCCGTCCACCATTGCCTTGGAAAAGGGGCATACATTATTGTTGACGCTGATGGAAAACTCTTGGAGAACCCCTGTAACGGGATCTAGCTCAAGAGATTTTACGCGTAACATCACCAATGAGTCACTTGTAGCATAGTCTTGTCTTTTTTTGTTTTACACATTTTTTGAAGTGAGTCTTACATATTACTTCCTTGGCTACTCCAGATGGATCCTAACTCATGTTGCCACATTGATTTCCTAACGGAGCAAGCAGATGGTCTCCAAATCGCACCTCAGCTGCATGGGTTATCTATTCCCCATCACATGAGTTGATCCATATTGAAGGAATATGTGTGGGCATTGCAACCAAAAACCAGACTGAGTACGATGGTGTCACAGGCCTCTTGGTTTCCTCCCTCCACTTGGGTATTCACCACCTCGATGTCTTCTTATACTACCAGTTGCTTGTCTCCTAGTTGAATAATATCTACCGGGTACGTGATCCTTGCCTCTTTAGAAATTTCCTGCCCACTAAACAGTTGGTTAGAACATTGGAGTCCATCACATTCACACATGTTCCCAGAAACCTCAATAGTGTAGCAGATCAAATGGCTAATGACATTCTAGAATGGCATATTCATCATCGCATATAGGAAGCATATAAAAAACTGCATCATACATCATCATATATAAACATGCATACATATGTAACATACATCATCTAGGCATTTTTAACATCATAAAAAGACTGACAGATAAAAACCATAAAAGCGCATCCACATGCTTCAAATATATATATATATATATATCACATGTCTAGATATGTCCAGTACAAAATGAGAAGCTACATATGCTTTCTCAACTGAATATACATTGCGATACAAAAATCCCAAGTGCACCAACGCACTAGGGGCAACCCCACTAGCTGCCAATCAGAGCCGAATCCATCTTCATCCTCACTGACTCTATATCCTCCTCGGAGGAGGAAGCATCACTCTCTATAGGTACGTCTCCCCGTGCTGCTACATGCACATACTCAGCAACCTCAACGATCCTCTTCATCATAGGAATCCACTATGGAGGCACATGGAAGCAGTAAATAATCAAATCATCATCTAAATACTTCCAGCCATCATCATAAATCTCCTCCAACAACTGCTCCACATACGGTCGTAAATATTCCATAGCCTATTGCTCCCGATGAGGGTTTGGCATGGGTGGGGTTGGTGCTGCAATCACACCCATCCACCACTGGTAACCTAGTGAAGGATGAGGACCAACATTTTCACATGCAAAAATATCATCAGTCTATGCATATCATCATCTGACCATCAACTAGCCAAAGTACTCCATGTATGAATGTAAGCACAAAAACATCATGTATACGTACCAGATGGTCCCCAGGCTTGCCCTAGAGGTCAGGGCATCTCAGCATCTACGTGATAATCCATATCGATATAAGGGTATTCCTCAATGACTATCGAGAGCTAGCGCCACTACTCTAGTAGCTCCTGCATGAAGAAGCAAACCACCCTACTTCCACCCTCATGCACCATCATGTCACACCACCTGCATATCTGCTTCTCTCCCAACCCACTCTCCTGCTCTGCCATATGCAAACACAAAGTCGGTACTCTCTCAAAGAAGAACACACACAAGAAGGAGCCAAAGAAGACGTCTCCTGCAGATGTCCTTGCATGGTTCAACGCACACTGAATTGCAAGCAAATACATCTGGGCCCATCCATAGTAAGTTCCCTCCATGGAACTCTCCACCATTTGGAGCTATCCCCTTGATATCTT
Source organism: Pseudotsuga menziesii (assembly GCA_001517045.1). Classification (NCBI taxonomy): domain Eukaryota; kingdom Viridiplantae; phylum Streptophyta; class Pinopsida; order Pinales; family Pinaceae; genus Pseudotsuga; species Pseudotsuga menziesii. Next base: position 38,708 of record LPNX011073399.1, on the reverse strand, counting down.
GTGGTTCCCAGATGACCCCAATATATGTAGCACCATTGCTGCAACATCCCATGTGGTGACATCCTCAATGTTACAAAGTATAATATGTGATCCATGCACATAAGCAGATTCATAGTAGTGCCTCTCACACAACTCCTCTAGAATCTCCCCATGAGATATTTTTGGCATCATATCGCCAACTAATCCCAACATCGGGAGCCCAGTCAATAAGTATACATCCCGCAGTGTGATCTCTACATGCTACCCCTATATGATGAAAACTTCCCTCCTCACATCCCATAAAATCACCAGTGTCTCAATTAGTAAGTGCAAACTCTTCATCAAGGGGATCCACATGAACTTGAGAATCCCACAATGGTGTAGCATGCCTCACACATTTGCATCCCATAAGGACTCCCCTTGAAGATCCTTACAGTCCCGTTCTCTGTATAAAGCACTGGGCATCCTCGACAAGCACCAAACCCCTATTAGCCTCATCTTCTAGCAAAAAAACTCTCCCCGAGACTAGGTCGAACCTTCTGGGCCAAAACTAGTGACCAAGTCACTCATTTAAGCAACATAGATGTGACTCAATCGCTCATCCAAGCCTGATAGAAGAGACCCCTAGTCGCACCTTTCTGCTCGACAAAAGCAACCCAATCGTACCTGTATAGCTAGAAAGAGCGACCTAGTCGCTCCTTTGGCCTCGAAAAGAGCAAACTGGTTTGAAGAAGCCCTAGCATCCCAACAGAGGGTCCCAGGTGAGCAAATCAAAAAAATGCACCACAGAAAAAGATGAAATCTGCAAGAACTCTTACATGTAAGTCACATCTGAAAACCGAAAGCCGAAACGGAAGAAATCAACAAAAGAAGTTCAAAACCCTCCTCTCCAAGTCAACAATGAATAGTGACAATTACCCTTTTCATGTGGTCCCCACCCATTTATAGGCCTCATTAGGTTTATTTTTCTTCCGAACATAATAGATCCATCCAGAATCCGTTTGGGACACCGTTCACACCGTTGGTTTCAGTTTTCTGCCCTCTATTGTTTTATGAGACCATTGTCTCGTGTTTAAATACTTGATTTTCTAAAACATTTCCCAGAATTCTTATCATTTTGTATGTATTCATCATATAACTGCCTTTGGACCTATGGTTACATCATATGTAGTCTAGTCCATCCACCGCAACTTACACTGATTCTCTAGACCTATTCCTGGAGGTCACATCGATTTGCGTGCCTCTTCTGCATTGATTTGTGTGCCTCTATTGCAAACCACCTGCTCCATCCATGCTACATTGTTGGTCACGTTTGACCACCTTCCACTGTCCCACCATGGGGAACCACTAGTGCCCCCTGACCTAGTTAACCATACCAGAGTTTATGTTAATCTCTTTTGTGAGTCCTAAAAAAATGAAAATATCGTCGAACACCCTTGCCTCCTTTCCCACTCGTTAAAGTATAGGAAAGGGCATCGACATAATCTCGTTTATCTCCTTTTGCAGACTATGTAGGCCACCATATGAAAAGGACCACCTTGGCACACTCAATCCAAGAACATTTCCCTCTATATCCTTTTATGATTTCTTGGGCATTGGAACTAAACTCTACAAAAAAGATCACCATGGGTTGTCTTTAAGCTCTTTTCTAGCCTTCTCACAATGAAACGATTGCCGATAAAACTTGGTTTCATTCATGCTCATAAAAGTATTTGAATGACCTTCCAGTCAGTACAAGTTTAACTTTTCTAGCCTGATTGGAATACCAAGGGTAAAGAAGTCTCCTACCCCCTCAAAGGATGGGCGAGCTCTCCTATGTACACTTTTAACTTTTTTCGGGCATAGGAGACTATCAATGAAAAAGAGACACCAATGGATTCTTTTTCATGTTTTCAAACTCCCTAAAATTGAAAGCACCATAAAAAATTTACTTTCTTGGGCTTGCTAAAAATACACGATATCGTACCATAACGGTGTCTTTAGACACCACCCCACATGTTACAGTTTGATAGCATTGCCACATTGGGTCACCTTTATTCAGAGTATTCTACAATGAGTCTCCCTTGGATCCCATGAACACCAAAAGTGTCTACCTCCCCCAAGTACTTTCCATCTGCAGTTACATTTTTGGTAATATAGCTATGATCCCTCTCCCATGAGCCAGTTTCATGTTTTTCTAGGTCACCCTACCATCATACTCTGAACAAAGGAAGTTTGAGTCCCCTGTACCCCTCCTGCCCCTGTTCCCCAATTCAGTGTGTCAGTCCCCAAATTGGCTCACACCCTTGGTTATATCCCTCGCGCTTCTAGTCAAGGAAACATCATTGCCTTGGTCAATTGCAGGTCTCCCTCTGTCAACAACAACACATCTATTCTAGAGGATAGACCTAGAGGTCCTTGTATCCAGGCTTCATTAACCTCGTCAATGAGTTCCTTGGACCACATAAGAGGAGTCCTTAGTTCCTCTTAGGATGGTTGTTTCTCACATGATTTACTTCAGCCACATCATCACACCATTGAGATTAGTATAGGGTATTGGTCCGTGCAGTATTTGGTTGAAGAGCCTAGGGGTCACCTGACTCTGGGACATTGGTGAGTCTATGAAGGGACCCAAACAGGTTCATGTCCCTTATCATTTTCGGGTTGTGTTGGAGACAGTGTTCAGAAGCCCCATAACAGTGCTTCTGTATAGATTCATGATTGATGCAACATATTGTACCATAGAGACTCTGACTCTCCGTCAGTGAGGACCTACACTTATGTACCTCTCCAGATCCAGCAAACCATCAGTTATGAAGATATGACATTCCATGAGAATTCCATGTTTCCAATGTATCAGTTCTTCATATTAGTATTGTATTGATCCTCTCATTGAGGCCACCATTATGTAACAACAGTTGTACATGATCGACTCTTGTATTTTGGATCCTTGATCAAATTATTCTTTTTTACATTGTTACAAGCATGGCTATGCCCACCTAATCCATATACATGTCACATATTCTTTGTATCTCACCCATTGATGGGAACCATATTAATACAAAAACCAAAGCCACCATCTCTCGAATGAGTAAGCAATGCTTCTTCACAGGTATCTCCACAATCTCCAAGATCCTATGATGTTCTTCGGCCATACCATGAGCTCTTTCCCTCACACATCAGGGGACAATCTGTTAACATAAAAAATTTCCTAACCTGCTCTACACGGCCTACACCACCTACATGCATACATTCCCTAACCCATTGTACCCATACCCCCACATTTAACCTATGTTTCTCTCACAAAAGGCTAAAATAATAAAAAAAGGCTTTAAAAAACCCCCAAAAGAGCCAAAATAGCTCAAAAAGGAGCTAAAAATATAAAAAAGGGGCTAAAGCCTCAAAAAAAGAGATAAAATCCCTAAAAGGGCCTAAAAACCTTGTAAGGAGATAAAAATAAGAGAAAAGGGGGCTTAAAACCCTAGGTAGGGACCAAAACCCTAACCAAGGGCTTAAAACCCTAAAAATGTGATAAAAACAATAAAATGAGAGGTGGGGGTCCCCATTACTCATGAATATTCCCTTACCTGCCATTACTATAGTCACATGAATGCCTTGATAGACCATCACTCTCAATCCATTCACCCCATTCACAACATTCACCTCATTTCACTCATATTCCCATATGTTGGTGTGTTGAGTCATACTCCACACCAACCCTTCCTATGGAGAGGCATCTTCCAAGTCTGGGCATGGTGGCCCTCTTCCAAAAAGATCTGAGGTATAATGGTCTTCATGCTTTGTGTTATTTAGTTCATAGTTTTTATGCTCATGCTTAGTTTATTTATAAGAGTTTGTTGTAGGTTTTTCTTTGCTTGTTTCTAACAGTGGGTTGCATGTTTTCTTTTTTTTATCCATAGACTCTATCCTTCCATCCTATAGATGGAAAGTAGGTGCTTCTGCACGTAGCTATGGTTTATTCTCTAATATAGAGCCTATGCCAGCAATAGAAATTGGAGAATCCTCTTCACCACTACCACCTCTGATTGTAAGTGAGAACTCTAATAAGTTTTCTGATTATGATATGTATGATAATTAATATTTAATTTCATATACTAACACTCCCACACCACCAAAATATGAATGAAATACCATTCAAGAAGTTGGGGAACTAGCTGGGAATCCTAGTTATCCTACAAGAACTAGATCTCAATTTGAGAAAGCCCTTTCTGTGAAGGACCCATGATTTTTTGAGAAGTGTTATAGAATGATTGAATATGATCCAAAAACATATTAAGAATATTAATAATATCCAGTATTGAAAACATCCATGAAAGAATAATTCCATTTGCTTTAGAAGAATCAAACATGGGAACTAGTCATCTAGTGAAGTGTAGATGGGTATTCAAGACAAAGTTTGTTGCTGATGGATATCCTATGAAGTATAAGGAAAGGTTAGTTTCCAAGGTCTTCTCCCAAGTCCAAGTAATTTACTACAATGATACCTTTGCACTAGTGAAAAAGATGGATTCTAGATGACTAGTTTTGGTCATTGCAGCTTTCAAGCAATGACCAAGAGATATACATCACATGGATGTGAAGAGTACCTTTATACATGTATATCTTAAAGAACAGATATATACGCATCATCCAGAATGTTTTTTTACTACTCCATATCTTGTGTGCAAGTTGAAGAAATCACTATATTTGATAAAACAAGCTCCAGAGGTTGGTATGCCAAGATTGATGGCTTTCTTCTATCACACAAATTTTGTAGATGAAAATATGATCCAAATGTCTATTGGAATCTGATTCATGGTTCAATCATTATTATTTTATTGTATGTATATGAACTTCTTATGACAGGAATTTCGATGAAAGAAATTGCTTCCTTTAAATATTCTTTGAACCATGCCTTCTCCGTGACCGATTTGGGACTATTGAGGCAATTTTTAAGGCTTCAAATTTCTCAATCAGATATTGGAATAAAAGTATATCAGTAAAAATATGCTTAAGACCTGCTAAAAAAATTTAAAATGAAATATTGTAAGACAATAAAGACTCCTTTACTCTTAGGAGTTAAGCTTGAAGAATAATAATCAACTCCCTTGGAAAACAATACTATGTACAGACAACTAGTTGGTTGAATTCTCTATTAGAGTCACACTAGACCTGGTATTTATTATGTAATAAGTGTAGCATATAGACATATGGAGCAGTCATATGATATCCATTGGATGGAATCAAAGAGTATCTTTAACTTTTTGCAAGGAACCAAGACACATGGGATTCACTATGTTTGAAAATATGACCTAGAGTTGGTTGGTTTTACTGACTCAGATTGGGCAGGTGATCACATTGATAGAAAAATAACTTTTTGATATGTGTGTGTGATTGCAGATGGACCGATAAGATGGTCATGTAAAATAAAAGTGCCATTGGAATTTCTTCTATAGAGGAAAAATACATAGGAGTTGTAAATATATCTACTCAATATGTATGGTTACAAGGAATACTTGGAGAGTTTGGGATCAAATCTGACACTTCCACTGTCATTTTATGTGGCAATCAATGTGGTATTTCAATATCAACAGACCATGTATATAGGTAGAAAACCAAACACATAGAGATCCACATGCACTACATCATAGGACTTGTGCATGATGAGTTCATTGCTGTGCACTATTGTGTTGTGGAAATTAAGCCCAAGATTAGAACAATTGAACTCACAAAATAATGCTTGAAAATATGCAAGAAACACTCAAGAAGGAGACGGAATATGTGATTATACAAAAACTGTTGATGTTATTAATTTACATCATCCATCATTAAATATATATGGGCTTCTCATAATGTATATACTCCATGGATTCAAAAGCATTAGGATGCTATTCGAATCAATACAAAAGCAAGGTTACTAAACTAGTCAAAATCCCTCATAGGTCCATAAAGCACTTTCCAAAACCAATCACGATGCTCACAAATTTTCTGAATGATTACTTACACATAATAAGTGACGGAAAGTGGAATTTATCATGCTTTACATGAGGAAAATAAGGGAGGTGAGTTGGTGCAAAAAAACAAGGCAGACTACCCTAAAACTAGATTTAGCTTTTGCCTTAAAACTGCAGAAAAGATGGAAACTCATAAAAAAGGAAGAACTACACACTTTCCAATATGGTGAGATTGTAGAGTTGTCAAAATATTATCTAGAATCTTTCTAATTCATTTCAGGTGGAAGTTTGGGAAATTTTGACCTCAAAGATGGAATTGTGTGCAAACTAGCTAGTGTAGGACCTAGGAAATTAATCAAAAACATTAATTATTTTATCCTAAGTCAGGATGGGTTTTTATTATTCCAACACCCCCTATTAATACTGAATTTATGTATAATATCATAAAAATATCATATATATAGGTCCTATAAACAAGGCTTAGTCTCGCTTTACATACTTCTTGTCCATACAAAACAAGGAAAGAGGCAAAACCACAAGGGGGAAATCCTCCCTTAAACATTGACATGAAAAAAACTGTATGAAATATGGTATTCAATATTTATTCACCACATGATAATATATTCCAAGTAATGAATTGATATTTCTGATTTTTCTTGCAAAAAAAATATTGGTGATTATGTCTACAACTTGCTCAGATGATGCACAATAGTGTAGATTCATGACCCCGTCATGCACACATCCTCTGATGTATTGCATGTGGATATCGATGTGTTTGGTTCCATACCTCAGTAATATATTAGTTGATACTTTAATGGTGATTTTTTTATCACAATTTATGAATGTAGAAGTATCTGAATCGATCCCAACCTCTCCAAGTATTCCCTGCAACCACAAACATTGAGTAGTTGCATTCACAACTCCTATGTACTCTGCCTCTGTAGATGAAATTGAAATTGCACTTTGTTTATTACTTTACCAAGTGATTGTTCCATATTCAAGAATAAACACATATCTATAAGTTTATTTCCTATCAATTTTATCACCTTCCCAATCAGAGTCAGTAAAACCAACCAACTCTAGGCTAGATTGTGCAACATAGTGAATCCCATGAGTTTTTGTTACTTCTAAAAATTTTAGGATTGTTTTTTCTTCCCTCCAATGGATTTCATGAGAGTTATCCATGTATACAGAAGCTAAACTCACTGCATAATATATATCAGGTCGATTATGAGTCAAATAAAGAAGACAACCAACCAGTTGCCTATACATGGTGTTGTTTTCCAATGCAGTTGGTTGTGGTTCTTCAAGCTTAACTCCTGAAAGGAAATGAGTATTGTTTGGCTTGGAATCCTTCATTATGAACTTATTCAGAATATATGAATCATACTTGGAATTATTACCTTGATTCCAATATCTAATTGAGAAATTTCAAGCCCCAAAAATTGGCTTAACAATCCCAAGTCAATCATAGAGAAGGCATGGTTCATTGCATCCTTTGATGATGAAATTTCTTTCTTGGAACTTCCTGTGATCAGAAGGTCATCCACATATAATAAAATTATGATTAAGGAAACATGAATCATATTAAAATAGACATTTGGATCAGAATTTCATCTACAATAGTTTAGTGATAGAAAAAAACCATCAATCTTGCCATACCAAGCTCTCAAAGCTCGTTTTAGTCCATACAATGATTTCTTCAACCTGCACACAAGAGATGGATTAGTCACAAAAAATTATGGCTACTCCATGTATATTTATTCTTTCAAATAACCATGTAGGAAACCACTCTTTACATCCATGTGATGTACTTCCCGCTGCTTGGAAGTTGCAATGGCCAAAACTAGTCTTATGGAGTCCATACTTGCAACTAGTGAAAAGGTCTTGTTGTAGTCAATTCCTTAGAATTGGGAGAATCCCTTGGACACTAAAATTTCTTTATAATTTAGAGGAGAACCATTAGCAGAAAATTTAGTTTTGAAAACCCACTTACACTTGCCTATCTTTCTCCTTGGGGGGGAGAATGACTAGATCCCATGTGTCATTCTTGGAGCGAATGAAATTCCTCCTTGATGGTTGTTTTCCATATTGGGTCATCAAATGCATATTAATATGTATTTGGATCAGATTCAATCATTATAAAACACTTATCTTTAAATAAAGGTTCCTTGAAAGAAAGGGCACTCATGAATTAAGATCTAGTCCTCATAAAATCACTAGGATTCCCAACTAGTTCCCCAACTGCTTGGATGGTATTTGCTGCCCACTTTGGCCTTGTGGGGATATTTGTATATGAAATTAAATATTCATTATCATATATATCATAATCATAAATTTCATTAGTTCCTTCACTTACAACCAAAGGTGGAGGAGGTGATGAGGACTCTCCAATTTCTACTGCTCCCATAGGCTCTTCTTCGAATCGAACACTCCTTTCAATGAAGGATTTTTTATTTCTCATGTTGATCAGATTGTACCCTTTGGAATATTCAGAATACAAAAAAATAGGAACTCTTGTCTTTGGGGTTCAAAATCTCTCCTTTTATCCAATGTAATTCTATCCCATGCCCTTGAGCCAAAAATTATGAAATGAGACACATCAGGCTTGTGTCCACTCCAAGACTCGAAAGCAGTAACTCCATAAAGATGGTTGTCATAAAACATATTATGGATGTAGGATGCACAATTTATAGGTTCATCCCAAAACATTGGTGGACATTGCTTATACTCCCTCATACAATTAGTCATCTCCTTGAGACTTCTATTCTTTCTCTCATCCACGCCATTCTGCTGAGGTGTGTAAGGAATAGAGTGTTGCATCTAGATACCTGCATATTCACAATAATTAATGAACTCAAATTTGACATATTCACCACCATTATCATATCTGAGGATATTAGGTTTCCTCCTAGACATGTTCTCAACCAAGGCCTTGAAGTGGTAAAAAAAAATCGGCCTTGAGTTTAAGGAAGTAAGCCCAACAATACATGGAAAAGTCATATATGAAGGTTAATACATAATTGGATTGAATCACGGACATATAAGGGAAGGGACTAGAAATGTCACTATGGATGAGATCAAGATGTGTATAGGTTCGTACATGATTGATTCAAGACACTGAAGGAAGTATATGATGCTTTGACAAATATGTTTGAAGGAAAGAATATCAACCAGAAGATGACTTTGAGGAACCAGTTGAAGAATGTGAAGATATAGAATTCTAAGACTATACAGTCTTAATTCACAAGGGTTTCTCAAATAAAAGAACAACTTGAAGTAGTTGAAGAGAATGTCAAAGAAGGAGAAATCGGAATGACTACCTTGAATGGTCTCCCTAGATCACGTGACTCATTCATTCAAGGGATTTGTGCAAGAAGGATGTTTATCTCTTTCATCAAAATCCGAGAATAATTTGCACAAGAAGAAGCTCGAATCGTGACTAGAGAAGAGAAGATGGAGCAACTGAAGATGAATCGCTCACGGTTCACACCAGGAATAACTTCAAGAAGAAGGATAAAAAGGAAACCTTTCATCACAACAAGAAGAAGGAAAAGAAACAAAAGAAGACCAAAATAGATACTTCAAATGTTCGATGCTACACTTGTGATGAAAAGGAATATTTTGTAGGAGATTGTCCCATCAGGAAAAAGAGACACTGTGCTCATATATTTGAAGATGATGAATGATCAAATAAAATATTCATACAAGAGAAGGATGATTCATATGAAAATTATGTGCTAACTACAACACTTATGGGCACTCTCTCACATGAAGAGCAGTGATTGGAATCGTTCATTAATATATCTGAACATGAGTCACCACACAAAGTGAAAATTGGGGATGATTACTGATACCCCATAAAAGGGAGTGTAGAGGATTCTTACAAGTTTGAATCCAAGAAATAGTTAAAGATGAAGGATGCACTATATGTTCTAGGACTGAAGAAGAATCTTCTCTCCATCTGTACACTAGATGCAAAGGGAATTAGGGTTTTCGTTATTGATGGCCAAGTTCTGATGTGGCCCAGTGGAAAGATAATAGAGGATGCAACAATGATTGGAGAAGAACAAAGAAACTTGTACATGCTAAAGGGGCATCCTAAACAATCATTGGTTCATGAGTCAATTGAACTAAGCGAACTATGGCATAGAAGGCTTGAACATGTGAACTACAAAGCACTACCGATAGCAAGCAAAGAAGTATTAGGATTTCCAGAGATCCAGGAAAAGCGTGAAGGAATTTGCAAAGGATGTGCACAAGGAAATAATGTGAAGACAAAAATGATTTAATTAATGTCTATGGTAGGTAACTATGGGTTGATTATTCTAACACCCCCCCTTAATCCTGAATTTATGAGTAAATATCAGAAAACTATAGTGCCTAGAAACAAGGCTTAGTCACCCTTTACATACTGCTTGTCCATACAACCAAGGAAAGAGACAAAAACCTAGTGGGAAAATCCTCCCTTAAACATGGATAGGAAAACAAAATTTGGAAATCTTGTCATCAATCATGCTTCACAGCATGATTAGAAATCCCAAGCCATGATTTGCGATTTCTGAATTTCTTTTCAAAAAAAACTTTCGTGAAGATGTCTGCTACTTGTTTTGAAGATGCACAGAAGAGTAGATGAATGGTACCATCATGCACAACCTATCTGATGTAGTGCATATGGATCTCAATGTTCTTGGTTTGATGTCTTTGAACTGGATCATCGCAGATTCGAATGGTGCTATGATTATCACAGTAGATAATTGTTGAAAACTCTTATTCGAAGCCACATTCTCCAAGTATTCCCTGCAACCACAAACATTGAGTTGCTGCATTTACAACTCCTCTATACTTTGCTTCTGTAGAGGAGAGTGCTATGACACTCTACTTCTTGCTTGACCAGCTGATTGGTCCTTTTGTAAGTATGAACACATATCCTGATGTTGACTTTCGATCTGTCTTGTCACCTGCCCAATCACTGTCAGTAAACCCAATCAAATCAAGATCAAAATTTGCTTTGTAGAAGATCCCACGTGTTCTTGTTCCTTGAACAAAGTTTAGGATCCTTTTGACTTCTCTCCAATGGATCTCATGAGGCTGATCCATGTATATTGAAGCCACACTAACTGCATAAGATATATCAGGCCGATTGTGTTTAATATAAATCAAACACAAAATCAACTGCCTATACAATGTATTATTTACCATAGGAGAAGAACCTGCTTTTTCAAGCTTAACTCCTGAAAGGAAGGGAGTCTTGCTTGGCTTGCAATATTTCATGTTGAACTTGTTCAAAAAATATAAGGCATACTTGGACTGATGCAATTTGATTCCTTGTTGGGATTGAGCAATTTCGAGACCCAAGAATTGGCTCAACAATCCCAAATCTGTCATAGAAATTGCATGGTTCATTGCATCATTCAAGGAGGAAATCTATTTTTTGAACTTCCTGTAATCAAAATTTTATCCAAATACAAGACAATAATCATCAAAGAACCAGGAATCAGCTTCAAATAGACATTAGGATCAGAATTGCATCAAACAAAACTCAATGATAGCATAAATCCATCAATCTTGGCATACCAAGCCTTGGGGGCTTGCTTGAACCCATACAATGATTTCTTTAACCTGCACACTAAATATGGATTAGAAACCAACCTTTCAGGTTGCTGCATGTAAATCTCTTCAGTGAGATATCCATTTAGGAAAGCACATTTCACATCCATGTGATGTACCTCCCACTGCTTCAAAGCTGCAATGGTTAAAGCTAGCCTTATGGAGTCCATCTTTGCCACTGGTGCAAAGGTTTCATTGTAGTCAATACCATGTACTTGTGAGTAGCCCTTTCCTACCAAAATTTCCTTATATTTCAAAGTTGAACCATCAGCAGCTAACTTAGTCTTGAAAACCCACTTACATTGAACTAGCTTCCTCCCTGGGGGGAGATCAACCAGTTCCCAAGTGTTGTTCTTCTGGAGCGAGCTGAATTCTTATTTCATGGTTGTTTTACATATTGGATCATGTGATGCATATTCATATGTCTGTGGATATGATTCAACCATCAGATAGCACTTCTCAGAAAATAGAGGATCTTTCACACAAAGGGCACTCTCAAACTGAGGTCTAGTCCTCCTAGTGTCACTAGGATTTCCAGCTAGTTCCCCAGCTGCATGAATGGTATTTGCTGCCCATTTTGGACTTGTAGGATTGTTAGTATCTGCAATCAAGTCATCATTATCAGACATATCATAATCAGCAAACTCATTAGTCTCTCCACTTAATATCAATGGATCTGGTGGTGAAGAAGACTCTCCAACTTCAACTGCTACTAAAGGCTCTTCTTGGAACTGAACACTTCTTTCAATGAAATATTTTCTAGTGCTCAAGTTTATCAGCTTGTACCATTTTGAATCTTCAGAATACCCAACAAATAGGCACTCTTGGCTTCGGGGCTACAAATCCTTTCTCTTTTCAGTTGGAATTATAGCCCAACGCTTTGAGCCAAAAATCCTGAAATGGGTCACATCTGGCTTGTGCCCACTCCAAGATTCAAAAGGAGTCATACCATCAAGGTGCTTATGAGGCACACTATTCTGGATGTAGGATGCATAGTTTATAGCCTCAACCCAAAAATTTGGTGGCAAAGTCTTAGCCTCCATCATGCAGGTTGCCATCTCCTTTAGTGACCTGTTCTTTCTCTCAGCAACACCATTTTGATATGGTGTGTTAGGGATCGAATGCTACATATGAATACCTGCATCTTTACAATACTGAATGAAATCATACTTAAAATACTCACCACCATTGTCAAATTTGAGGATATTGAGTTTCCTCCCAGGCTGGTTTTCAACCAAGGCTTTAAAGACTTTGAAGAAGTCAAAAAATTCAGACTTATGCTTTAGGAAGAGAACCCAACAATACCTGGAAAATTCATCTATGAAGGTCAGTGCATATTTGGCTTGACTCATGGACATATGAGGAAATGGATCAGAAATGTCACTGTGGATCAACTCAAGAGGTGCAGAGGTTCTCTCATGACTAGCTCTCTCATATTTGTGCTCTAGGTGTTTTCCTAGGATACAACCTTGACAAACTCCCTTAGAAAACTTGATATTTGGTAACCCTATGGCCATATCCTTTTCACCCAAATCAGAAAGATAATTGTAGTTAATATGGCCAAATATTTCATGCCAAATATTGCTTGCATCATTAGCATGAATCAGAAGAGCAGAGGAGTTTGAGTAGGGTAGAAAATGGGAAAACATGTATACCTTTGAAGTGTGATCAACAACACCTTTTGCTATGACTTTACCATTCAAAATATCAGTGATTTCAACATCAGTAGGGGAGAAGATGAGCTTCTTTGAGACCCAATGTGAGTCATCTGATACACTAACAACATATTAGAGGCAAGACCTGCAACATACAACACATTATTGAACTTACCATGGTCAAGATCAATCCTTCCCTTCCCTAAACTGTCAGTGAGAGATTCATCTCCCAAAACTATTGGTGGACCTTTCAACATGTCAAGAGAGGATAATGCCTCTTTTGTCAAAACCATATGTCTAGAATCTCCAGAGTCTACGATGAAGCTAGGTGAGCTTGATGTGCCAGCAACCAAGGCATGTACTCTCTCTCTGTCCTTTGAATTTAATCCTCCTTCCCTCTTCTTTGAGAAATCAGGAAGGGAGATGTTATTATTCTCTAGGAGTTGGGTAAACATGTCAATTTTATTCTTCATACAAGAGCTCTCAGGATGATATCCCTTACTCCAGTATGCGCACTTGCTCATTTCTCCTTTGTTCTTCTTCTTCTGGGAGTTCTTCTTGGAACCTTGGGGCTCCTCTTTAGACTTGTTCTTGTCTCTCTTTTTCTCAGGTGGATTTTTAGATTTTTTCTTGCTTTTCAAATCCACCCTTGAATATCCAGCAACCAAAGCTTGGTCTTTGGAAGGTTCGATGGTGCCCATCATCACCAACTTATCTTGTTCCTATGTGAGGGATTCCATGAACTTTGCAAGTTTAGGAATCTTATGGGCTCGAGTTGTCAACTTGGTGGCATGGAAGGTTGAAACAAACACTAAATAGTCAGGTCCAAGCTTAGAGAGTATGGCCAAAACTATTTGTTCTTCCTTCTTTTCAATCCCACACTGTTTTAGCTACAAAACAAGGGCTTTAAACTTGAAAAAATAGAGTTGCAAGGATACGAAGCTATTGGGACTCAAGGAGATCAACTCATTCTCAATTTGATGTCCTCCCATCTCATATGTCTTACCAAAAATATATACAATATTCTCCCACACTTCATTAGGTGATGTCAATCCATCAATATGGAAGAGGAGGTCTCTTGAAATGCCTAGACACAAAATACCATAGGCCTCATCCCTCCTATTGTGCCATTTGATTTTCTCTGCAGCTGCATTGGGATCTGCCTCACTTTCCATAGTCACCCTATAGAGAGATTTTTCTCTCAAAAATATCTCCATCTCATATTTCCACTCAAATAAATTGAATGGAGTCAAGATGATCTTCTAAGATTGCTCCATATCTTAGAAAATGTGCCCTTCAGTAAGCAGAATATGCTCCCAGTCAACATGTTGAACCTGAAATAGCAATATGGAAGGAGATAAATTGATATACAAAGGCTCCAATACCATGTGGAAATTGAACCCAAGAGATAGAACAATTACACTCACAAAATTGCTAATCAAACATGCAAAATTAACAACAAAGGAGACTAAAATTGGAGCATAACACTAATCTGTATTGAGTAAGTGTACAATATCCAACATTGTGAAGTAATAGGCTGCTGCAATATATAATTACATGAGATATTCAAATGCATAAGTATTCCATTCGAAAGGGTCAGAAAGCAGGCTTACTAAATCTAGTCAAATCCCCCATAGGTGCATAAAGTAGTTTCCAAATCCACCAAGATGCTCACGAATTGGCTAAGTCAATTAGGAAAGCTAATGAGGGATGGAAAGACAACTCATACATGATTTTATTGGGATAAAATGAGGGAGTATGATTTGGGCATAAAAAAAGTCAACTACACCTAGTCTAGCTTTTCCTTTTGCCTTAAATCTCAATAAAATTTGCAACTTTTCAGAAAAAGCAGATATGCGCTTTGGAGGATCTGGAATAAAGTAGACATGCTAAAATGGGTTTCCAAGATGTTTCCCAAGTGCTCCATTACTCATTTTTAGGATGTGTTGGATTCTAGGACATGTAGAAGGAAACTAGCATAGAGTGGAATCTAGGAAACTAGGTAATAAGACAAAAATGATTTAATTAATGTCTAACATAGGTTAGAATGGGTTGATTATTCTAACACAAGGAAAATTAATCATTGGTTAAGAACCAAACTGATAGGAAGATCAAGATTCCTCGATCAGATAATGGTGTAGAATTCACATCAAATGAATTCAAGAAACTCTATAATGACTCTGAGATTAAGAGGGAGTTGATCACTCCATACAATAATCAACAGAATGGGGTTGTGAACCAAAATAACCAGACCATCATGGAAGTAGAAATAGCAATGTTGCATGAACAAGATATTCATATACGCCTTTGGGCAGAGGAAACAAGAACAACTGTGCATGTACAGAATCGTACTCCTCATCGAGTACTTGAAAACAAGACTCTTGAAGAGAATTTCTCAAGACAGAAACCATAAGTTATCCATATGAGAATATTTGGTTTCTTGATGTACATACATGTCCCAAAGAAGAAAAGGACCAAAATCGATCCTTCTAGGAGGAAGGATATATTTGTAGGGTACAATGATTCATCAAAGGACTACTAAATATACTTCATCGGATACAAGAAGACCGACATCAGTAGAGATGTAACCTTTGATGAAGACTCAACATAATTTAGATGTAGGAGGACACCTATCCATGAAGTCAAGGAACCTGAAGAGAGGAGAGTCCAAGATATCAAAACTTGAGAAGCAATTCTATAATTCCCTGAATATCATGACATGATGTAACCACAAGAACCGATAGAGACAATCCTCGAGAAGGACTCCAATAAGAGGAAACCAACATGGGCACCGGAGTTCATACCAGAAGCTGAAAGGTATGGTGCTTCATAAGAGATACATAGAGAGAGAAAGAGGGAAAATACTTACAATAACTATGTGGCTCTGTTTTGTGACATCATTGACAGAGAACCTTCCACCTATGAAGAGGATATGAAAAAGAAGGAATGGAAGGATGTTATGATCGAGGAATATCAGTCGATCATGAAAAATAATGTCTGGGAGATAGTTCCAAGAATGGAGAAGAATTATGTCGTGACTTCATTGTTAAGCTAGACTCATGCATGGGAATTCGAATTGTCCCTTAGTTATTCGAATTCTTCATTGAGTTAAGCCATTTTGCTCATGCATGGTATTGTAATCCTTTATTGTTTATATAATATACAGAGAGGAAACCTATTGGGTATTCCAGTTATTTCCATTTCATGAGTAATTGTTAATAATTCTTTGATGAGATTGAATCTTAGTTCCTAGATCAATGTGAAGAATTAATATGGTATCAGAGCTTACGGCTGGACGAAGATCAATCTCTCAAGAACAAGCTTTTTGACAGATTTCTCCATGGAAAGTGAGCAATAGCTCAAGAATCCAGCACTGCACCAGAAGCCAAGGCTTACCACTCAATATCCCAAGTAAAGAACTTGTTGATCAAGATTGCTTGATTGACTATGCTGGGTGTGATGAAAGCCTAGAATGTGCAGTCTTTCCGACCTTA
>LPNX011073399.1:2900-19870 GCA_001517045.1 Pseudotsuga menziesii | reverse complement strand
ACCTATTGGGTATTCCAGTTATTTCCATTTCATGAGTAATTGTTAATAATTCTTTGATGAGATTGAATCTTAGTTCCTAGATCAATGTGAAGAATTAATATTCATAGTGTATCTAGAAGATCAAGCATGCTACAGATTGAAACATCGAGAAATACCAGGAAAGGTTCATAGCACAAGGATTATCACAGAAATAAGGAATAGACTATGAAGCAACATTTGCACCCATGGAAAGGTACACTTACATTAGGACCATACTTGCATTTCTAGCAGGTATGAAATGAAAAATACACCAAATGGATGTAAAGACAACTTTCGTGAATAGTGTATTCAAGGAGGAAGTGTGCATGGAACAACCATTGAGATTAGAGACAAATGACAGGAAGAACCATGTGTGCAAATTGAATAAGTACTTGTATGGATCCAAACAAGAACTGAGGACATGGTACAGAAGGATGGATATCTCCCTGATGATCTTGGTATTTACCAAGAGTAAATCATATTCCAACCTCTACTTGAAGGTGGAATACGAAAGACCTCTAATATTCCTGCTATATGTCGATGACTTGTTTCTGATAGGTGAAGAAGAACTCATTACAGATGCAAGGAGGATACTTTCTACAAATCTCAAGATTAAATAATTAGGCATGATGCACTACTTATTAAGCATAGAGGTGTGGCAGAGTGCATACGGGAATTTCCTTGGTCAAGAAAATTACGTAGTGGAGATTATGAAGAGATTTGGAATGTTGGACTACAAGGCCATATCCACACCTATGGAATTTAACTTGAAGATTCTGAGTCATGTTTCATATGAGTCAATTGATGCAATGATGTATTGTCATTGATGTATCTGATGAATACAAGGTCGTACATATTCTTTGTGGTGAAAACCCTGAGCTAGTTCCTAACATATACGAGACATGTTCACCTTATAGTTGTAAATCATGTATTGGGGTACCTAAAAGGTACAGTGTATTATGGGATCAAATATGATGGGAATTAGAATATTAACCTACATGTTTATGTTTATTCATACTGGGTAAGTAGCACCACTGACAGGAAGAGCACCTCAGGTTGTTGCTTGAATTTGGGATCTAGCATGATCTCTTGGATCAATAGGAAGCAATCATGTTTGGTGCTGAGTACAACAAAGGAAGAGTATGTTTCCCCTTGCTTGGATAGTTGTAAGGAAATGTGGCTATGAAGGCTACTGTCTGAATTAATTGATCTCCATTTTGATGTGACTTGTATCTTATATGACAATCAGAGTTACGTGAATTTGTCGAAAAAACAAGTTTTCCATGACTCAGTCGAAGCACATTGACATCAAGTTCCACTATATGAGGGATATGATGTAGAGAGCAGCAGTGAATCTCTAGTATATGGAAATTACAAAGGAGAATATAGATGATATGTTGACCAATCCTTTAGCAAGAGTGAAGTTCGACTACTTCAGAGAAAGACTTGGTGTGATACAGATCAAGACCCCTCGAAAGAGGGAGCGATGTGTTCTAGCATATCTAGAGAGATAGGTTGTATGAGAATATCATCCTGGCGAAGTTAGTAGGTTGCTAAAATGTAATCAGTTCTGTAGGTTATCCTTGGATAATTCCTAGAAAATCCTGTAGGTTATCCTCAGATGTAATCAGTCTTGATGTGTTCTATGCTAGAAATAGTTGATGCATGATTGATTATGAGAATCTCATTTGTAACTTTCTTTCTTTTGCATAATAAATTGCTCCAAGTAGCTATTTGGCTAGGGCTATGGACTACTTCCCTCTCGAGGGTTTTAACCATGTGACAAACATCGGTGTGTTTATCTGTGATCTATTTATGTGAAGTGGTTTCTCTAGGTGTTCGATCTTTTGGGTGTAAACTATGTACCTGAACATGGTATTAGAGCGTTTATGAAGAGCCACTTCCATTTGTGATCAAGATCTGGAACCGGTGTTGCTGAATATTTGAAAGGGTTTCTGGTTCTAGAGTTTTTATACATTTGTGGCCTATGGGAGCTATTCGATTATGTCCAAAGCATCGTTTCCATTGGGAAATAGTTTTCATGTCATCGAAAACTCTTTCCGTTTGATCCAGAAACACCAATTTCGGCAAATCTAAACGTATAATCTTACAATGACAGATTTGTTTTATTTTTTTTAAATATCTCATTTTTTATCAGTTTTATTATTATATATTTATTCTTTTAGTCTCAGTTTTTTGCCTTCCCTTGTTGTGTATGCTCTTTGTCATGGACCTTGCGTGATCGCGATGAATCAGAAACAGAAAGGGAATTTTTTTTTTGTCTTCTCGGCTACGTATGCTCTTTGTCGTGCACCTTGTGCAATCGCGGTGAATCAGAAACAATGAGAAAACTTGAAAACATAGACTTTGCGGGAAAGATAACCAATACCTAACCCCATAGTGTGGGAGACCAAGAGAGAAGAGTAAAAAAAAAAAAACCCTTCCTCTCTCCCTTCTTTTACGTACATTTTCAACTTAGCTCACTTGGTTCAAAGTTGTTTTATTCCTTAATAGGTGTTGAGTTCAAGTCTTATTAAGTTTCTTTTTAGTGCATGCAATTTATATTCTCAAATTAGTTTATTGTAAAAGTGCATCTCACTTCATTAAAATAAAATAGAAAGTGAGTCACTTAAGTCTATTAATTTATTGCCGCATTATTTAAAGTAACATTATTGTAAAAGTGAACATCACTTATTTTACAAAAGTGATTCACTTAAAAGCAACTTTCTTGTAAGTGATTGTCAAAGGTTCATCTTGGGAAGAAGGGGGTTCTTTTTTTAGTTGGTCGAGTTAATATATGCCACGTCACTATTGAAGACATCTTCAACATTTTCTTTGATCAGGCATAACTTCATCATCCAGAATCAATTTTCAGTGCCATTTTTTTTAATAGCCTAATTTTTCAAGCTCTTTGCATCTAGATAGTTAGTTTCTATTCTTTCAGCCATTATTTTTCAGTATGACCGCCCCTTGTGATATTATACTTACCAGTTCTAACTATTTCTCATGGAAATATCATATGGAGGATATTCTAAGAAGTAGGGGACTTTTCAAAATTACTAGCACCAATGCTTCCTCAATGGGTCCATTCAACATGTGAAGCAGCTTGTGATCTTGCTGGTGATCCTAGAGAACAACTTCGAACACGTTCTCAGTTTCAGTGAGCCTCTTCTCATTTGGCTCAATTTTCCAAGAATCATGATCCAAAAACTTTTGCAGAAGATTTAGGAAATCTAGATTGGGATGCAACTATGGATGAAGAATATCGTTCCTTAGAGGTGAACGATACTTGGGATCTTGTTCCTCTTCCAAAAGGAAGAAAACTTGTCAGATGTAAATGGGTCTATAAAACTAAGTATGCATCAGATGGAAGTGTTGAAAGACTTAAGGAAAGGTTAGTTGCCAAAGGTTCTTCCCAAGTTGAAGGGATTAACTACAATGAAACCTTTGCTCCTGTCACAAAAATGAACTACATCCGCCTTGTTCTTTCCCTTGCATCCTTACATAACTGGGAAGTCCATCAAATGGATGTCAAGTTTGCCTTCTTACATGGTGATTTATAGGAAGAAATTTACATAGAACAACCTCTTGGATATGTTTAGAATAACTCTAGCCTTGTATGTCACCTTAAGAAATCCTTATATGGCCTTAAGCAAGCTCCTAGAGCTTGGTATGAAAAAATGGATACCTTTCTCCTTGACATTGGTTTTTCTAGATTCCATTATGACCCCAATGTATATACAAATAAAGTAGGAAACCATATCATCATACTTGTTCTTTATGTTTATGATCTTATCCTTAATGGTAGTGAGCCTAAACTTTTAACCCATGTGAAATCCAGTCTTAAGGAAAATTTTGAAATGGCAGACTTAGGACATTTGCATTATTTTCTTGTTCTCCAAGTCTTTCAAACCAAAGAAGGAATATTTCTTTCCCAGTCTAAGTATGCTTGTGACATTCTTCGTCGCTTTCACATGGAATATTGTAAACTAGCCCCTTCTCCCTTCCAGTCTGGAGTCAAAATTTCTGCCACTTGTACTTCCCTTGAAGTAGATGGCACCTTGTATCGTCAGCTTGTTGGTAGTATCTTATACTTGACTCATTCCCATCCTAAACTTTCCTTTGTCGTTGGTTGTGTTGCCCGTTATATGCAAACACCTCATTAAAGTCACTCGAAAGAAACAAAAAGAATAGTTCGATATATTCGAGGTACAATTAAGTTTGGGATTCATTACAGTACAGGGGGAAAACCTTTGTTGGTTGGTTTCACTGATTTAGATTGGGCCGACGATCCTGATGATCGGAAGTCTACTACAGGTTATGTTTTCAATATG
Organism: Pseudotsuga menziesii; assembly: GCA_001517045.1. NCBI lineage: Eukaryota > Viridiplantae > Streptophyta > Pinopsida > Pinales > Pinaceae > Pseudotsuga > Pseudotsuga menziesii. Next base: position 15,518 of record LPNX011073399.1, on the reverse strand, counting down.
GGATCTGGACCTATCACTTGGGCTTGTAAGAAACAATAATCTCTTGCTCTTTCTTTAGCAGAAGATGAATATCGAGCCATAGTTAATGCCAATCAGGAAGCTTTATGGCTTTGACAAATCCTTTCAGAGTTTGGATTCGAGCAACAACAACCTACTCCACTTTGGTGAGAAAATCAAAGTGCCATCAAGCTTGCCAAATATCTAGTTCTACATCAACGCAGAAAACAAATTGAGCTACACATGCACTTCATCAAAAATCTTGTTCATGATCATGTTCTTGAAATGATCTATTGCCCTATAGATGATCAACTTGCAGAAATCTTCACCAAGTCTCTTACAGAAGCAAATTTTTCTAAAATTTGAGCTATGTTAGCAGTTTAGGAATGTGTCATTAAGGGGGAATAGGCTCTAATGCCTCCTTCCTTCTCCTAATAGTGTCACTTTTGTAAATCCTTCAATCCTATCCCAAGTTGTTCTTAAGGGGGGATGTTAGGATATTTAGACACTTAGGAGTTAATTAAGATCAACTTGTGTAAAATATCTGTTAGGTCAAGTGTGTTTCTTTAGTATGCATTATTATGCATTTGTAAATATTCTAATCCGATGGTCATGATATTTTCTAGACATAAAGTGATCCGACGGTTCAACTTCTCTTAGATCATACTTACCATTGATTCATGGCTTAACACCCGATTGGTCCATGATCTCTATTTAAAGAGAATGGAAGGTCCTTCGCTAGTAGATCGATTATAAGAATCTCATTTGTAACTTTCTTTATTTTGCATAATAAATTGCTACAAGTAGCTATTTGGCTGGGGTCGTGGATTGTTTCCCTCTCGAGGGTTTTAACCACGTGACAAACATCTGTGTGTTGATCTGTGATCTATTTGTGTGAAGTGGTTTCTATAGGTGTTCGGTCTTTTGGGAGTACCCTATGTACCTAAACAAATACTTGGTCTTATGGATGTAAAATATTTAAACATTCAGCAAATGGTTGTTTTTGGAAACTATGAGTTAGTGGTTTAGCAGGTAAAGAATTTGTATCAGGTAAAACAACAATTATTGAAATTTTACAAGAAAGAGGTATCGCATCTTATGGATAATTTTTTCTTATCATTTAACATATCTTTCATCCCAAGAGATCATAATCAAATAGCATATTCATTGGCGTTAGCATAATCCTACTTTAAAATTCCAAAACTAACTCAACTCAAGTATCTGATTGAAGTTAGGTACAGTCCTTCAATTCTGGATAATATCAAGCATTGGAGAGTATTTCATGATGATCACGAGATTAAGAAATTCTTGGAATTGATAGGTGAATTTTCCACTGCATTAAATTACAAGGATGAAGATGTTGAGATAGATAAAAAAGCTTCTTGTTTTAAAAATTCAATTGGTGGTCATGACGTAATTGAAATAAAAAGGGAATTTTATTCCCAAAGGTCTTGTTCCTTTGGAGAGATTGTTTTCCAATAATGATACCCTATTGAATCCTACTATGCAATAATTTGAAGATAATGTTTTAAGCTGTAATATTAGAACTGCATATGACCCCAAAATTATCAAGTTGTCAAGGTCACTTTCAGATGAACAAAGAAGGAGATATATTAAATTGATGAAAGATTTTGCAGATATATTTGCTAGGTATTATGAAGATATGAAAATGTATGAAATTAATATTATTCAACAAAAAAATCCATCGAATCCAAATACAAAGAATTCCAGGAAAAAGTTACGATGCATGAATCTAGTATTGTTTCCAATCATTGAAAAAGTGGTAAAGAGTCTTTTAGATGCAAAAATTATCATACCTATTGGATATTCTTATTGGGTAGAAAACTTGGTGCATGTCCATAAGAAAAATGGGGAAATAAGGATTTGTGTAGACTTTCAAAATCTGAATCGATGCTTCCTCAAAGACAACTATCAATTTCCCAAAATTGATCAAATTTCGCAAAGAGTGGTTGGGTCTCAAAGAATATCAATGATTGATGGATTCTTTGGGTATAATAAAATTTCTCTACATCCATATGACAAGAAAAAAACAACATTTACAACTCCTTTGGGTACATTTATGTATGACAAAATTCCCTTTGGGATCATGACTGTTGGCGGCTACATTTCAAAGGGATATGGATAAAGCCTTTGTTAGTGAAAAAGAGAAGTTTGTATTTATTTATCTTGATGATATTACAACATTTTCTAAATGATGATGAACATCTAAAGCATCCAAGACAAACTTTTATTAAATGCACAAAATTTGCATTGTCTTTGAATCCAAAGAAATCTCATTTCGCAATGACATAAGGTAAGCTCCTATGTCATATAGTTTCCGCTGAGGGAATTAAGATAGATCTTGAGCATGTCAAATCCATTCTTAAAGTTAGTATTCCTAGAAACAAGAAGGAAATTCAATATTTTGTTGTATTTTTTGCGGTGGTTTATTCCTAACTTTACAAAGATAATTAAACAAATTACAAGCATTCTAAAGAAATACATAGAGGTAAAGTGATCATTTTAAGCTTAGTTATCATTTGAAGGATCAAACATGATCTTATGGAAGAAACAGTGTTGGTAAGTCCATATTTTACTAAATATTTTTTATTTTTTTCTTTTGCATCTGAAGATACTATAGCAACAGTGTTGTTACAAAAGAATTCTAAAAATTTAGAAAAAACTATGTCGTTCTTTAGTAAAACATTAAGAGACTCGAAGATGAAGTATAGTACAATGGAGAAGAGAGTGTATGCATTGGTTAAAGCTATGAATTTTTTTAGGATTTATGTTTTTCATTCCAATATCACAGCTTATGTTCCTAGTGCAGTTGTTAAATAAATTTTGGTGTATCTTGACAGTGAAGGAAAGATAGGGTGTTGGATAACCAAGATCATGGAATATTATGTTCAAATCAAACCTACAAAATTGGTGAAAGGATAGGGTTTAGCAAGACTTCTTGTAGATGCAAATTGTCAATCTTTAGGTCTTAATTTACTAGCGGATCAACCAATACAAGAAGGAGAGTCAACAGAACAAAGTAAGAAACAAATTAATGACAAATATGTTGATCCCCCGTGTTATGGTGACATAGTTTATTTTATGTTACATTTACAATGTCCCACAAATTTGAATAAAAATGAATGTAGATCATTAAAACTCAAAGCTATGAAATATGTTTTAATTGATCAATTTTTTTATTGGAGAGACCCTCATGGAAGATTGCTTAAATGTTTGGATAGAACTAAAGTTGATTTAGTTATTATAGCGTTACATGAAGGTGCATGTGGAGGTCACAAATATTGAAAATAAATAGCATTTAAAATCCTTCAAGCAGACTATTACTGGCTCACCCTGTTTACAAATGAATTTATACTAAGGTAAAAGCATGCATCCAATGCCAAAAGTTTGCTTGTAAGAAAAAAAAATTAGTCTTTTCCATTAAAAATCATCGTAATTAATGCTCCATTTCAGCAGGGGGGTTCATATTTTATAGGTGAGATTATTCCTCTCTCAACTAGAAAACATAAGTGGATTTTAATAGCCATGGAATTTCTATACCGCATGGGTAAAACCAACTCCCACAATAAGAGCAACTGATAAATTTAGAATCAATTTTATTCAGGAAAATGTTTTAAGTAGGTTTGGATGCCCATGAAAATTAGTGACTAATAATGCTATGGATTTCAAGTCTAAATCTATGGTTGATTTTTGCGAAATAAATGACATAATTTTGAAAAATTATACATCCTATTACCCTCAAGGTAATGGGCCAGAAGAATCCACAAATAAAAATATCATTAATAGTGTTAAAAATATGGTATTTTGGAATAAAAGGTCATGGGATAGTTTGTTGAAATGTGTTATTTGGGTAGATAGGGTGACTACCAAAAAACCTATTGCCACATCTTCTTTTAATATTGTTTATGGTACTTATTCCATGCTTCCTACTCAACTGGGTCTCCCAGTGATGAGGTTCATGCAAGATATTCAGGAAGAACCCAATGAATTTCAAAGAATAATTTTTTCAATTAACTGAGTTGTTGCAACAAAGAAAATCATTGGTAGAAAAAGAACAATCATGCAGGAACAAAAGTGAAGAAAATATTTGATAGAAAAATTAAAGAGAATAATTTTCTTATTGGCGACATGGTGCTTACGTAAACATGGGAAATTTGAAATTTTGTGGTTAGGACCTTTCATAATTACAAAAATATTGGTGAACAATACCTTTGTGTTACAAAATTTATAAGGTGGAGAGTTTGCAAGACCAATCAATGGGTTTTTTTTGAAACATTTTTATAAATAATGAGGTTATGGTTGACATAATTCCATTGTACATACTCCATTTTTGTTGAATAATACTCCATCCCAATGGATTTGTATAGTTTTGTAGTTTGTATTTGATTTTAACAAGGTATAATTCTTGCAGATTTTGAATTCCAGTCAAAGGCACCTAATCAACACGGTCTTGAAGCCTCACAAGGAGAGCTTCATCCCTAGACAGAGCCAGATGTTAACACTGAATTTGTAGCTTATTGTTTCCATATATTTTCCTTATTAGTTGACATTTTCTTAGAATTTAACCATACTACTTAGGTTTTAATTCCTTATTTTCCTATTAATCTTTTAATTCCTAATTTCCTTTATGCATTTCTATGATTAATATAATAAATTTTCGCTCATTTTGTTTTAAATCTTCCTAAGGTCTTCAAAAAATTGATTTTACATGCCAAAACTAATGTATTTATATAATTTTGTGAATCATCATTAATACACATAGTTGGACACATTCCGATAGTGAATTGTATGAGGGCTATGCATGTGAACTCTGCCAGACTGTCAAATCATGAAAAAGTAGTGGTATAATGTTTGTCTTGAAGTACATGGCATTTTAAATGAGGAAATCATGTCATAGATTATCTCCATTTGTCGAAATGATGATTGATTTGTATTCGAGTTTCATTTAGTGAATTTTATACATTTCATGATTCTCATTTAATCATATCTTATTTCCTCTGTCTCATTGGCTACACCGTCCCACAACACATTTTATTCATTTGAAATTGTGTTTATTCTAAAGTAGTTTGATTTAGCAGGCGTTTGATAGAAAGTGTCAACATGAAGAAAAATAGTGGTAATCTTTGCAGGTTTGTGTCGATTAACACTAAATGGGAAGAATAATTTCCTAAGTGAGCTAAGTTGTTGATAAATGTCAGATGGGACTCTTTCTTTGAAAATATTAAGGGATACAATGCTGAAGTGACCAAAGTATTTTTCCAATAGTTATAATGTCTCATCCGTAAATTTCCAAACTTTGATTTTTGAATTAAATGAATCTTCAATTTCAGAGGCAACAGGATTGCTTGTTGAATCTGATTTTTGGTTCAACAAGCATATTTTTTAAGTTGATTGAAGTCTATTCTTTCTATCTAGTTATGAAAGTTTGGATTCGACAAAAAGGGATACATATCAGAAATGTGAAATAGGAGTGGAGAGACATTATCAATGACATACATCATCATATTACTTATGAAGGTAGGTTTTCCAATGTTTTTAGGTATCATATGATATTTATTATGCATTTCAATCGGCAAGAAAAGTTAAATTTACCCTATTATTTGTTCAAAAGAATTGAAAATATAGATACTACGGTAAAGAGCCATCTGACTCATACAAATCACTATATTTTCCACCACGATCTAGTCAAATTGTTAGTATTAACTAAACTAAGGAAGTGAAATCACTCCTCGAAACACTTTTTGTTTTGGTCAGGGTTTGAACCAGAAAATAATAAAGATCAAAATAATTTTAATAATAAAATTAATAGTGAAGAAGTTAAAATTTCTGTAAATCAGAGAAAAGTTAGAGGTAAAGCTACTAGAGGGCATAAGAGGAAGGTTGAACAGGAAGAAAACTAGATAGAAAAGGATGAACCCGTTCTAGAATTGGTGCAAGAAGATTTGTAGGAGAAGAGTGTTTGGAACCACAAAATGAAGCGATAGTTTCCCCAAATACTCCTAATGATACAAAAGAAAAAGGTATGATCAAATATATTTTGTCCAATACAAAAGTGGTTACTTCTGCTTCAAAAATTAAAAAAAAACTAACTAGAGACAAAAGACTAGGCCCAAAAATAAGTTAAGAATGAATATGAAAGTTGTCTCAAATTCTAGATTCAAGAAAAATACAGTGACTCTTATGGAATATTCTTTGAGTGTAGAATATCCACAAATTAACAACCTAGAATGTACAATGGATCAAAACCTGGATTAACTTGAGAAAAGTCTTAAAATGTGTCCAAAAGTGTTTGAAGAGGACCATAAAAATGAGCAGAAGGTTTCATAATTTGAAATTGGTATGAGTTCAAATCCTGCAAATGTGGAAGGATTTACAGAACAATTTAATGAACATAGGATGGAATAGTTAGTTGAAGTCAAGGAAATATTGAATTTTGAATACCAAGATAATATTGCTCCAAGATTAAGTATAGAAATCCCTGAACTTCAAAAACCATTAGAAACATTGTCAAATGTTGAAGCCCTCAAAATATAATTACAACATTATAAATATCATAATGGTTACCTCAATGATTCAAATGATCAGTTGATGCCATAAAATAGGATAACAACTTCAAAACAAGTTCTATGAAGAAAGAGGATATTGAAGAAACTATATCCAATTACCAAGACTTAATAACAACTTCAAAAGAAGTTCTATGAAGAAAGAATCTTACTCAACAACAAAATGAAGAAATCATAAAACATACTAAAGAACACCAAGACAAATTCCAAATGATGAATGTAGAGTACACTCGGTTGCAAATAGGTCTTGGTTGCAAAAGAGGTCTCAGGGTTATCTTCTGCCTCCAAAAGTCACTTTTGGGGGCAGTTTTGGCTTTGGAAGCGGTCTTTACTAAACCGCCCCTAATAGTACTGACGGTAAAAGTTTTGAATTTTAGGGGAATTTATGGAAGAGATCAAAACCACCCCTAAAAGTGACTTTTGGGGGAGGTTCTAAACCCCCCTCATAGACACCTATGGGGGCAGTTCCAACCAAACCCCCCCCCCAAAAAAAAAATTCCTTATTACAAACCTTTGGGGGTGGTTACATGTCACCTGCCCCAATTTTGTGAAAAACAATTTTATTTTATTTGATATTATTTGATGACAATATGTTAAATTTTATGCTAAGTTGTAATTGATGACTCAGCAGAGTCAAGGATATTTAATGTAATTCTGAATGTTTTAATTATAAATAAATAAAGGAGGAGAAAACAGCTTAGGAGAGTTGTTAAAAGAGTGTTTAGTGGTCAAATTGGTGGAGGAGACTGGGTGGAGAGCAAACTGACATGTGGCAGCATCCTCAAACCACTTCCAACTATTCTAGATGGAAAACTCCCTACATTTGGGATCATGATTCCCCAAGAAAGTGGAATCAGAGCAGGTGGCTCAATTAATGAAAACTGACCCAAAAGACCTAGGAAATATTTATAAAAAATCCCATTGAAGAGAGCTGAGGCTGCTCATTCTAGAGAAGTGATCATTCAGGTTGAATGAATGTACTTCAGAGAAATTAAATGGAATGGAGACTGGAAACTGTTTGAGGGGTTAACTGCTGAGTGATCTAGTGCAGCTTTGAAGTTGAAATATCTTACTGCTGAGTGCAAAGTATTACTGAGATATTGGGACTATGTCTATTGTTTGCATTCTCCACCAGTTCTCAGCCAAGAAGACCAGGAACATGCTCAGGGGTCCTGAGGAAGCGTTGTTTGAGCGCTCTCCAAGAGATTGGTAGGGAGGAATGGCATCTTAATGTTGTTGTCATCTTTCCTAAACAGGTTCTAAATTGTTTTGTTTTACTGTGTTACATAGATAAATATAGGTCTGTTTGTTAAATGAATGTTAAGTATTCAGTTTGTAAACTGTTAAAATTTAGTAGTCTTTTTAGTTTATTGAAGAAATTAATTTTGGAAAATAGTTCCTAGTCTTTGTTTTTCCACACTTGGAAACTCCAGGTAGTACTCCAGCACAGGTAGAATGATTAAGAAGATAAGAGAATGATTGAGTAGATAAGATTGTGTATTTACAGACAGTAGAGTAATTTATTTCATGTTGAAATATTATGGAGGTTAAAAAGTGTTATGATATGTTTATACTTCTCTGTTTTCACTTTGTAACTGAATGAAATGTAGCAGGATAATCACATTAGAGTTACATGGATTACATATAGTTAAGTAAATAAACAACTACTGATTACATAGTTTATTTTTTTACATTATCAACTAAATCTAGGTCTAATATTTACTATAAACCAAATAGGGTTAAATTTAAAAGTAATTAGATTAAAAAGTGTAAACTGAGTTACAGGATTTATGCTATATCATTTCAAAAACTCTGAGTAAATTCTACTAGACAGTTTATTAAATAAAATCAATAAAATATAATTAATAACTAGTATAAAACTAAATAATACCTATGCAAAAAACTATTTATAATTATTAGACAAGCTTATACCTATAAATATAAAACTTTAGGGTCGAAACCCTAACCAAGTTATTAAACTTTTATAAATAAAAACTTCTAAGTTGCGAACCATTTACTTGGGTAATAATAATATATATAAGCATTGAGTCTATTGTAAACTGTTACAGTCCTTTCTGAAACAAATGTACTTTTACACAACACAACTATAATATTAATTTAACCAAATTAACAAGTAGTAGAACCTAATCATTAATTAACTCAAGAACTTAACTAGATAAGGATTTCATTTTAGGAAAAACCCTAGCTTGTATTTCCCAAAGAAGTAATATTAATATTATGAATTACACACTACGAATAAGTTACAGTCCTTGTAATAATAATGTATACTAACAAAATATTTTTAGATAAAATGTTCTTCATGAACAGCCGAATAGGAAAAACCCTAATGTACACAGAGTTACAATATATAGGATTACTGTAAAAACGAGACAGAGCTCGAAGTAAAACCCTTTTTAAAACACAATGTATTACATTGACAGGCTGTAAGGCTACAAACTTAACCAGATTACAATACCCTCTCAGGGTCGGTGTACCCAACATTGTGGCATGGGTTTTTAAAACAAAACTAACATTCATTATATTAAAACCTACATTACTGTATATTATTTATAAGTCAAGAAAAGAGCATTTACAAATCACGGCATCGAATTCAGAGTCACCCTACCATATGCAAGGGTTTAATAACGAAAAAAAAAACTTAAAACTGAAGACCAAACATCCCAAGACTGGGGAAACTGAGGTTGTAACTTCTTTCCAACTGAAACCATTTTCCCCTAAGTCTATACAAGCATGGAGTTTCCACTTTGTAACCGGGGCTTACCCGTAGAACTTAATGCCAATCCAAACATGGAGGGGATTATTCCAAGCGAAAGGGCAAGCTATAACTTGCAATTAAATATCAAAAACTTTGATTAGAAACCGAATGGTATAATGGTAACTATAACTTAAAAATTTGTAAACATTTGTAAAACCAATTTTTACCTGGAAGCAAGGAATCCAAATCCACGAAGGAGATGAACCAACACAACGAACAGTACACCCTTGTGTTCACCAATGATAGAGGAAGCAGGGTTCAAAACGCATACTATACCGACGACTGGAGTAGGGTTAAATTTTTGGCAATGGCCATGCAATAAATCAACACTACAAACCACTGACAGAGAACAACTACACACATAGTAACACACTACTGACAGAGAACAACTACATGCATAGCAAGTATTTCATGCAGAAGGAAAACCAAGTGCGATTTGTGAGTCTTACAACCCATACATTAGAATGCAAACACCTCTCTTCATGCAAACCATGGAGCTAGAGACGAGCACCAGCAAGCCCTCATGGCCGCAGTGAACCAAACAATGCAGAGACCAAAACCCTCAATGAAAAATAAGAAGTAGGGTTTCCTGGTGAGCTTATAAGTTATCCAATGCACGGTGGTGAATGTTCCACGTGCCCACAAATTTATTCAGTCCACAGTGTGTCAAGTTGTATAGTCTCCACTACATTTGTCAGGAAGAAAATTATTGTTAATAATTCATACAAAGATCACAATGATAATATATATTATACAAAGTCAATACATATCATTCCAATGATAAACATTAATTCAAACGACTTTGGAGCATGAGATTATTATGGTATCATTAAACCTTGGAACCTTCATTGGTAACGAACCAAATCATACATTGTATCGTTAACCTTGATATATGTAAACATTGAAATATTTCATGAAAAAATAACAACTATGGAGAGATCCCTAGTAGGGTATAAGCCCTTTAGTACAAGTTAATAATTCTAATATTAATCATTGATTCAAATATTACATTAAAGGACTATGTTATTAGAACTAGTCTTTATGTAAACACTAATGGTGAGAATTTAATTTATAAATCAATATTGCGTATATAAAAAGTATTTACACTCGAGGCTAAATTATTATTGTTGTATGAATTCTATAGTACTAAGAGTAAGGTAAACTTCATGGAAGTTGTAATCGTTTGGTCTCCATAAGTAAACAATGCTCCAAATGAATTCAATCAAGGCTAGATTAGTCTTGGTAGTAAAGGATAGTAAAACCTATCTAAGAATACATATAGTATCACTATTATTTATAAATAAATAATATGATAATGTAATTTTGTCACATCACTTATGTCACGAAGGAGTTTGGAAGTTAGAAATCACAACTTGTCAAGATTTACACAAATAATCATTTATAAATACAATGCATTAATAAACTGATAAACTTCCTCTACTGAAGCTTAATAAAAGGAAAAGCTAAGAGTTCTATATAAGCTTGTTTTTTGGAAGGCCTTAGGTTTATTTCCATAGTTTAAGTAGTGTTGTACATTTTGTAAATAGCAACAGCAATAAACTTTTGTTTGAACAAGAGTATTGATATACTAGATCTTGAGCTCTATGAAGAACTAGAAATTGTTGATGTATATGTAACTTCGGAATGTATTCTTCTATGTATTTTATATTATTGTAACCCGATGTTTATTCCAGGATGTTTCTATTATGTATTTGAGTCATGTGGTCATGCCCTGATGTTCCGATCGGGAGGATTATAATGTAAACAAGTCATATCAAGTCATTGGGTAAGTCCCCACAGTTTAGGGGCACTTGAGTTATTATACACTAATTAAGGTGTAGGATCGAGTAGTAATTATTAGGTTGAGTGCACTTCAAGTCAACGGAAGAATATAAATAGAGATTGGGAGTCTCTCTATTTATCACTTGTGAATTACATCACTCTCTCTCTCAAGTGTGGCGCACTTTTGGAGAAGGAAATTCTTGGGCTTGACAGAAGACAGAAGGCTGCTGTTGTGAAGGGAGGTCATCTTACTGTTTTGGGTACACATCTTGTGGTGATACTATCTTAGAGGAAGTTGAGGGGTTTTCTCCATTTATGGTTTTCCCTCCTAAAATCTTTGTGTCTCTTGTCTCTTGTGATGTGCTTATGTGATTGTTGTGCTTGTTATTCTCTCAGTGAAAAGATCTTATCATAATGCTAGCTTAAATGTTGAAAAACTAACATGGAATCAGAGCTAACCTGAGAAGAAGACATTGTGCAGCTACAGGAACTAGGGCTTCCTATTTTGTGTATATTCCTCCACAAATTTTCAGCAAAATTATGCTAGGTTGACTCTCCATTGAAGGGTGCATCTTTCTGTCGATGCGGAATTCAATTTCAAGCATTTTCAGTTTCGATGTGGAAATTAGGGCTTTCTACAGAAGAGGAATTTTTGGGTGAAACCAGCATAGGATTGTTCTCCTCATCAAAACCGAAATTCAGAGACCTGGATCAGGAAATTTGGATGGGTAAATCTCCGGGAAAGTCAAACCCTAGTTTGACCCTAAGCTAGGAGAAACCCTAAATACTGAAACTGATAAGTTTTGGTACAGTCGCTATATTCCGATATTGACGAAGTCTCAAAAGTTGAAAATTATAGGGGCCGAATATAAAATCCTGATGAACACTGTGTCAAAATATCAGCCTCCGATTCGCTATATTCTGGGAGATATGATCTCTCCAAGTTAGGGTTCCAACCTCTTCCAGAAATCATCCATAAACAGGTCACCTGGGGAGAACTGCAATATCTTGGGCTACAGAGGTCCAAATGAAAATACTGAAGATGTTCCAGAAAGGGCACGGACTTTAATTTCAGTGGTCTGAATTTCAGACTCCGAATATGAACCAGTGACATGTGGCATGCCGTACAACTTCGCTATTCTGAACAGTCCTGTAACAGGTCACCTTTGGAAAAGGATCATAAATCCAAAATGGTGAAACCAATTCTGATGAAACCTACGGTGTTGGATCAGGGACATGCGAGGTTATCTCAGTACGAAATTTTAGACACAGAGGATCAATAATTTTGGAGATATCACAGAAACCGTAACAGGCATTTCTGCAGAAGAAATCAGAAAATTAGGGCTTCCTGTTCCAGGAGCTTCCCTCCACTGTTTTCAGAAAAGGAGTACATTAGACAACTCCATTTGAAGAGATATATCTGTTCATCCAATCAGATCTGAAATATTCCAAGTTTTGAAAATTAGGGTTTCTACGACA
>LPNX011073397.1:255215-280110 GCA_001517045.1 Pseudotsuga menziesii | reverse complement strand
CATATTATATACTATAATTTATATGTATAATAGTTATAATTACATATATTTTAAATAATATTTAATTATATTATATTATATGAATTAATATTATATATATATATATATATATATATATATAAAACTATATATTACACTCGGTACAAAATGATCAAGTTAATCAACCCCTCTAAAACCTTACTTTTGTTAATTATAATCCTTACATTATTATAATTATTATAATAACCATTAATCACCCTTATAATATTTATCATATATATTTTTAATAATTTATGTTATTATATGGTTGGAAAAGTTTTTTTTTACATAATATTCAATTTTCATTAATTTGTAAATAGTAAATCAATTATTAAATCAATTTTTTAATATTGATATAATTAGTATCAATAAAGTTTTTGTAATTATTTTATTATTTTTAAGATCTTGTACATTTTTTAATTGGAGGTATGAAAATTTTCAAGAACAGGAATATGGTGTTCTTATATTATTAAAGATCATGATAAAAAACATGACCAACGCTATGAAATTTTTCAAACGTCATTAGAAAAAATATGGCGTTACTATTGTTATGTTCTAAAGCATAGTTCAAAAGACCTTATGGCATAGCATATACAGAAGCCAAATCTATAGTGTAGCTTAGATAGCTATAGAAATACAAATATCAATAGAGAACATGTAGTGTTTGACATATATAACCTGAAATATATATTTATAATTGATATATTATATTCAACCAATTATTTTTATTTTATATGTATTTGGTCAATTCATGTTGAGTTGTGATACTACATTAATTTAATAGATTCTAACACTATAGATGGATTCATAGACCCATTTCCATCTGCAGTGTTAGAATTTAGTAAAATGTACAAATTAATTGTCAAATTTGTAATTTTTTCCATTGCTAGAGTAACACAATTAAAAATGAACAAATAAATGACCAATTGCAATCTGGTCATTTGTAGTCTAGATATCCCGTGACCAAATTTGGTCATTTATCTTGGTCATTTTTAGTTGGTTTTTATCCCGTGACCAAAAGTGGTCATTTATCTTGGTCCATTTTAGTTAGCTCACTTAGAATTATCATTTTTGGTCATTTATCCCTTTAAAAAAACTGTGGTGACCAAAAAATTTGGTCTCGTGGTCACTAATCTCTCATTTTCCACTAGTGAGCTAAACCCTAATAGTGTTTGCAAAGGGGTTTCCAACCATTTCTCTTCTTTTTGTTCTATTTTGTTTTCTGTCCGTTTTTACTGCGTTTCACCACCAAGAACCTACCCTTCCATCTTATAGACAGAAGGTAGCCATTCCTTCCCTGTAGCAAGGGAGAAATCCCTGCTACAGATCATAGAGATATACCTTATTTAACGGATAGATTATTTATTACAATTAAGGATTTAAGTGAAGCCTTTACAATTTGAATCCTTTCTCTTTCTCTATGCTTATCTCTTTATCATTTATCATTTATCATTTATCATTTATTTCATGGCCAACATGTGTATTAATTATTTATCTATCTTATCATATCATACTCAAGAGAATTGTCACACATACTAATAATCATATCATATTACCTTGGGTTATATAGTCATATGATAAAGTAATTCATTCTAGGGGTTGGTAAACCCTAATGGAGACTTATAGAACTATGTGACCATGGCTAGTAATACATCACATAGTATTTCCAATTTACCAAGTAAAATTTTCATTACATCAAGACATAGAGTTCCACTAGAATTGGTATCCAATTTCTGGATGACTTCATTAGGATCATTGATTGATATAACTCACAATCCTATCGTTAGTTAAGGAGATCGATCTCATAGGGTACTATATTTTAGAATCATTGACTCGATACAACAAAAGTCTAGAGTTGTTTTGAGGCCTGGAAATTCGCAGGAAACAACAGCAAGGGATTCTCCCTAGTCAACTTTCCCAACTGGCCCATCACTGTTTGATGTAGGGAATCCGTCCGGTTTGTGGTCCGGCTACCGTAGGTCAAGTAACAAAACAAAAGGTTTTACCGTTTCTGGCCCGGCCCACCATATATATATTTTGTATTTTTTACTTTAAGTATGATGTGCAAGTGCCTATCTAAGATGCAGATTGATATAGAATGCAAGGAGTGGTCACAATGTGATGCACAGGTTCTTACCTCTCATCTTAGACTCTCTCACATCTAAATCACAGACAACTAAAAGAAAAAACAACACTAACTAAGTTGTCCCTAGGGATAAAGATATTAATTCATGAGTAATGTAATACTGTTCACATGTTAAGATAAATCATAGATAGCTATTCTTATAATCAAAACACATAAACATGAATAAAGATATACATGACAAGATATCTCATCAACCATTAAAACCTCCATTACTCACAGTGGAAATTATCATAGAATAAACCAGAGAAAATTCAAATAAGAACATAGGTTCAAAAAGTTAGAATTCTCTCACAGTCAATGAAACACAATTGAAAACAAAATAGTTCCCCTTCAACATTGTTCATTTTATCACATTCGCAGATTCCACACAGCACCTTCTCCAACAGGAAAAATTTGTAATTTTTTATTGTAAAACAAAATAGTTCCTCTTACAACAAGTGGTCCACAAGTTTCTCTAGGGAAAAATCCCCTATTCCATCCAACTTTCCTCTATTTAAACAAAACAACCAAACCTTTGGGCTGCCCCAACCGTTTAATCTCACAAATTTGTCCTCTTGTGAGTGCTCATGATTCACATAATGCGTTACATTTCAGATTAAGACTTATGAGTACTTC
Source organism: Pseudotsuga menziesii (assembly GCA_001517045.1). Classification (NCBI taxonomy): domain Eukaryota; kingdom Viridiplantae; phylum Streptophyta; class Pinopsida; order Pinales; family Pinaceae; genus Pseudotsuga; species Pseudotsuga menziesii. Next base: position 277,331 of record LPNX011073397.1, on the reverse strand, counting down.
ATGTTGAAATATTGTAACTTCGAAGAATATTCTATATGTATCTTTTGTGGTCCCCGATGGTCCTACCAGGAGAACCACTTGTATTACTTTGTACCCCAATGCTTCCGATCGGGAAGAACTAATAAGAGTCACGAGGTAGTCCCCTCCAAATGTAAAGGTGGGTCATTAGCACCCCAGTGTGGTTACTTGAGCCTACATGTGTAACTCGAGCCTACATGATTTAACTTGAGCCTACATGTCGAATGAGTTAGTGAAAGTGAACGGATGAATATAAATAGAGGTGTGGTGCTCCTCATTTGAGACGCACACTCTCACTTGTATAGCGCATTAATGGAGAGGGAAAATAAGTATCTGGAGAAGGAGGAGGATCAGGCTTTGATCTCCTTGTTGGTTTTATCTTTTATCTTTTGGGGCATCTATATTGATGAAGCTTTTGCTGGGTTTTTCCCTCTAGGGTTTTCCCAGGATAAATATTTTTGTTCTCTTTTTGTATGGTTGTGCTTGTCTATCTTTCAGTGATCCTATTTATATGTTCTTGTTATGAAATTGAAATGAAATACTAATGATCTAGCTTAGCATATGAAAATTTAACATGGAATCAGAGCCACCCTTAAAGAAGAAATTGTACATATAAAGAATCTAGGGCTTCTTATTTTTTGGGTCTCTATCCATGATCGATCAGAAAAATAAGGCTAGACTGACTCTTTATTGAAGGGCGCATCTTTCTGTCGAAGCGGAATTCGATTCCGAGCATTTTCAGTTTTGGTGCGGAAAATTAGGGCTTTCTAGAGAAGATGAATTTTTGAGTGATCCCAGCATAGGATTGTTCTCTTCATCAAAATCAAGTTTAGAGACCTGGACCAAGAAATTTGTTTGGGTGAAACTCCAGGAAAGTCAAACCCTAGTTTGACCCCGATCTGGAAAAACCCTAAATACTAAAACTGCTACGTTTTGGTACATTCGCCATATACTGAGATTGGAAAAGTATCAGGTGTTGCAAGTTTTAGAGGCCAAAGATAAAATCCTAATTTACACTGTATCCGAAATTCAGCCTTAGATTCGCTATATTATTGGAGATATGATCCCTCCAAGTTAGGGTTCTAGCCTCTTCCAAAATTCATCCCTAAACATGACACCTGGGGATAATTACTATAGATTTCACTACAGAGGTCCAAATAGAATTCCTGAAGATGTTCCAGAAAAATAACAGACTTTGCTTTATGTGGTCCAAATTTTAGAACTTGAAGATGAACCAGCGATACGTGGCATTTGGTACAAATTCACTGTTCTGAACAGTCCTATAACAGGTCACTTTGGGAAAATGATCATAAATCCAAATTGGTGAAACCAATTCTGATGTAACCTATGGTTTTGGATCAGGGACATGCGAGGTTACCTTAGTGTGAAATTTTAGACACATAGGAGCAGTAATTTCATATATATCACAGAAACAGTAACAAACATTTCTGCAGAAGAAATTGGAAAACTAGGGCTTCTGGGAGCTTCCCTCCACTGTTTTCAGAAAAGGAGTACATTGGAAAACTCCATTTGAAGAGATATATCTTTCTATCCAATCATATCTGAAAGATTCCAAGTTTTGAAAATTAGGGTTTCTCTAACAAACCCTAGATCAGCCAGCTCCGAAAGTAGGACAGACACCTCAAATCGGTAAGATCTAATCTTTTGCTATTTGCATTTGAGGTTCTCATTTCAAAGTGATCTATCACATCAGCTTGATGATAAGCTTGGTGAATTTAAAAAAATTCCAAGCATGGAATTATTTGATCTCTCTAAAGAAAATGAATTGGACACCTACATGAGTAGAGAGATTCCAGTTCTAGAGGGAAGATGAGCCTCAAAGCCTTACACAAGAAGAACTTGATCAAGGCCAAGAAGATCATTATTGATTCAATCACGAATCAACTTATACAACAAGTGTCTTCCCTAAAGACAACGAAGATGTTTGATTCCTTGATCAAGCTATTTGAAGATAAGAGCATAATTCAGAATATGGATTTTAGAAAACAGTTGAAGAATGTGAAGATCCAGAATGCATAACATCTTGAAGCGGTAGAAGAAGAAGCAGAGAATGCAGAAGTGGTGATAGCCACCTTGAATGGCCTCCCATGATCATGGGATTCATTCATGTGAGGAATGTGTGCCAAAAGGAAGTGATTACTTTCAGTTTACTCTGGGAAGAAGAAGAAGCTCGTCTCATAATAAGAGAAGAAGAAAGATGGGAGCAAATTGAAGATCAAGCTTTCACCATTAAAAGAAGATCCCTCAAACGATGAGGAATATGAAGAACTCAATTCTTGAAGAACCTGTTATCCATCTTATCATTTGGATAAGAAATTATGATTTCATGGATAAAGAAGATGATGAAGCAGAATGATCAAGAAGGAGTCTACCCATGAAACAAACAAAAGATAAGTATTCCATTGTCATTTAATGATATTGTTTTGTTATGCATTTGATTATATTCATTTGATGTGTTGTTTGCATGCATGTGATGGGTAAGTAGCCCATGGTTCTATACAAATATCCATTGTTACTTATCTAGAATGAAACCTATTTGCTGACATATTGGATTAGTGCACAATCTCAATGATGTCATGGTAGAGATGGAAGGCATGTAGAAATTTTCTGTGAGATATGGATGAATGTTGTATTGGCTAAATAGTTGCATGATGCATAAGAATTTGTCATTATGCATATGTAGTTCTAACCATGCAACTGGTGCATTTGAATTGTAGGAAAGGTCCTGTACAACCTCCTAAAATAAAATAAGGATGAGACTTGTTCCGAAGAACAAGTGATGAAAACTCAATAAACATGAATCTGAAGCTCCCAGGGTCAGAGACACCATGACGAAAGAAAGAGATTCAGAGAGCAGTAAATCCACCTTGAAGGATGAAGACCACCATGGGTATGAGAGATAACTCAAGATGAAGAAAAGAATGCTATGAAAGAAGTTTTAATCAAATAATAACAATTGATTATGGGAAATGATGTATAAGATATGATTTCAAGGCATAAAGGGAAGTACGTAGTATCTTCCATATGGATCTGCAAGAACAAGTGTACAAAGCAAGAATCATGATTTTCCTCAGAAAGAATAGACTATGACATGACATACTCTATTGACCAGTATATATCAAGCATAGAATCACTTGTACAGAATGAAGAAGGAAGATAATACTCCACTTCAGGGGGAGTGACTACAGAAGATATCTGAGTTCGACACGGTACGACATGATCGACAACTTCCTGATGGATCGAGACTTTACCAAGAGTAAAGTGGGTTCTTACCTTCAAAGTTGAATGCAAAAGACTAGGATATGTTGATGATATGACAAGATGAACTCATGGAAGATGTTATGATGAAAGAATACTAGAATGACGTTTGGGATATAGTACTCAAACCAGAAAGCAAGAATGCGGTATCTTACAAATGGATTTGCAAGATAAAATATGTTGCTGATAGAAGTAAGGAAAGACTTGTGGATAGAAGTTTCTATAAGAAAGAGGGAATTAATTCTGAAGAGACACTTACTCCAAAAAGAAAGGTACACTTCCTTCAAAACTATGATGGTAATTGCTTCCATGATGAAGTAAAGAAAAGCCTTCCTTAATGGTATGATTGGGGAATATTTTACATTGAAAAGTCACAAGGATTTGAAGTTGAAGACAGATGGAATCATATATGTAAGTTGAAGAAGGCCCTCTATGGCATGAAGCAAGCTCCCAGAGCTTGGTATGGAAGGGTAGACAATTTCCTGTCAATTATGAGATTTACCAAGAGTAGAGCTGATCCTAACCTTTATCCCAAGGTTGTAGAAGATGAACCTGTCATCCTGTTATTATATGTGGATGACTTATTCTTGACAGGGAATGAGAAACAGATCATGGAAAGCAAGAAGAAACTAGCAGAATAATTTGAGATGAAATACCTTGGGTTAATGCATTATTTCATAGGTCTGGAAGTATGGCAAAGTTTAGAAGAAATATTTCTCAACCAGGGAAAGTATGTGGTAGAGATATTGAAGAGATTCAATATGTTGGAATGCAAATCCATGGCCACACCCATGGACTCCAACCTGAAACTGTTAGCTGATAATTCATCAAAGTTAGTGGATGCAACTCATTACAGACAGATCATTGGGTCATTGATGTACTTAACAAATACTAGACCAAACATTTGTTTTGCCGTGAACACCTTAAGTCAATATCTTGTTCAACCAAGACGAGTTCACCTAGTAGCTGCAAAACATGTGGTGAGATATCTAAAAGGGACTATAGACCTTGGTCTATACTATGATGGTGGCCATGAGTATAGATTGTATGGCTACACAAATGCATATTGGGCTGGAAGTATCTCAGATAGAAAAAGTACATTAGGTGGATGTTATAGTCTGGGATCTGCTATGATTTCATGGTTTAGCCGAAAGTAGTCTAGTGTTTCTCTAAGCACAGCCGAAGTAGAATATTTAGTAGCTTACTCTACTAGTTGTGAAGCCATATGGCTTCAGAAGCTGATGTCAGGATTATTCAACCTAGAGTTGGAAACTACTATGATTCTATGTGATAACCAGAGTTGTGATGACACAGAACCTTGTGTTCCGTCGTAACACATAGAAATCCAGTATTTCTACATACGAGATAAGAAGGATATGATGATGATTCAATATTTCCATACTGAAGATATAGATGATGTTTTTACATATTGTAGATGCAGATGATGGTGATTTCATATTTCTATACTGAATATAGAGATGATGATGCTTACAGTATTTCTATACTGAAGATATAGATGATGATGCTTTCAGTTTTTACATACAGCAGATACAAATGGTGATAGTTTGGTATTCACATACTGAATATGTAGATGATGATGGTTTAGATGATGATGTGCTGATGGAACTTCTGTCCCGAGTAAAGTTCGAACACTTTTGAGACAAGCTTGGTGTGGTTCAGAAAGAACTTCTCCGAAAGGGGGAGTAGTAATGTTGCAGTGGGATTGTATCATCCCTGGGCACTTTCCCTAAAGTGATCCAAAGACCTCGGTCTTCGAGAATGAAGAGGGATTGTATCATCCTAGGACATATGTCCAGAAGTGATACAGAGACCTCAATCTTCGAGAATGAAGAGAGATTGTATCATCCTGGGACAAATGTCCAGAAGTGATCTGGTGACCTTGGTCATCGAGAATGTGGCAGGATTGTATCATCCTTGAACTTCGGTTCAGAACGGATCCGGTATAACTTTGGTCATCAAGAATGTGGCAGGATTGTATCATCCTTGAACTTCGGTTTAGAATGGATCCGGTGTAACTTTGGTCATCGAGAATGTGGCAGGATTGTATCATCCTTGAACTTCGGTTCAGAACGGATCCAGTGTAACTTCGGTCATTGAGAATGTGGCAGGATTGTATCATCCTTGAACTTTAGTTCAGAATGGATCCAGTGCAACTTCGGTCATTGAGAATGTGGCAATATTGTATCATCCTTGAACTTTGGTTCAGAATGGATCCATTGTAACTTCGGTCATCAAGAATGTGGCGGGATTGTATCATCCTTGAACTTCGGTTCAGAATAGATCCGGTGTAACTTCATTCATCGAGAATGTGGAAGGATTGTATCATCCTTGAACTTCGGTTCAGAACGGATCCAGTGTAACTTCGGTCATCAAGAATGTGGCAGGATTGTATCATTCTTGAACTTCGGTTCATAACAGATCCGGTGTAACTTCGGTCATCAAGAATGTGGTAGGATTGTATCATCCTCAAACTTCGGTTCAGAACGGATCCGGTGTAACTTCGGTTATCGATAATGTGGTAGGATTGTATCATCCTTGAACTTTGGTTTAGAATGGATCTGGTGTAACTTCGGTCATCGATAATGTGGTAGGATTGTATCATCCTTGAACTTCAGTTCAGAACGGATCCGGTGAACTTCGGTCATCGAGAAGGTGGTAGGATTGTATCATCGTTGAACCTCAGTTCAGAATGGATCCAGTGACCTCGGTTGTCAAGAATGTGATAGGATTGCATCATCCTTGGACTTTAAGTCCAAAAGAGATCCAAAGACTTCTTTGTCTTTGTACTGTGGGCTGCTGCTGTTGATGATGATGTTTTCTGATCGAAAGATCAGAGTATGATGATGATGATTTTTCCTGATTGAAAGATCAGAGTGTGATGATGATGATGATGTTTCTGATCGAAAGATCAGAATGTGATGATGATGATATCCTGATGATGATGATGTCGTACTGATCGAAATATCAGAGTATGATGATGATGACATACTGATCAAAAGATCAGAGTATGATGATGATGATGTTTTCTGATCGAAAGATCAGAGTATGATGATGATGACGTACTAATCAAAAGATAAGAATATGATGATGATTTGATGATGACAGTTCTGATCGAAAGATTAGAGTATGATGATGTTCGGATGATGATGTTTCTGATCGAAATATCAGAGGTTGATGATGATGATGCTTCTGATTGAAAGATCAAAGTGTGATGCTGATGATACTTTGATGCTGATATTTTGATGATGATGATGTTGATATTTTGATGATGTTGATGTTTAGACAATAATGATATTTTGATGATGATGATGTATCTGATCAAAAGATCAGAGTGTGATGGTGATGTTGTTTCTAATCAAAAGGGTCGAAGTACTGAAGATGTTGTCGAAATATGTTGCTGATTGAAAGGTCAAAATATTGAAGATGTTGCTAATCGAAAAAGGTCAAAGTGCTGAAGATGTTGCTGTTGATTGAAAGGTCAAAGTGTTGAAGATGTTGCTAATCAAAAGGTCAAAGTACTAAAAATGTTGCTGAAGTTGTTGCTGATCGAAAGGTCAAAATACTGAAGATGTTGCTGATCGAAAGATCAAAGTACTGAAGATGTTGATGAAGCTGTTGCTGATCAAGAGGTCAAAGTATTAAAGATGTTGATGTTGATCGAAAGGTCAAAGTGTTGATGGTGATGTGGCTGATGTTGCTATGATAATGATGATGATGTTGTTCGAGAAGTCAAAATACTGAAGAATTTTTTACTGATCAAAACTGTCAGAGTGTTGCTATTACTAAAGCATGAAGATTGAATATGAAGACTACATGATGTTGAAAAGCTTCCAATGATTTATAGATGTGTTACCCTGCTGATGTTGATGATGTCCTCTATCTCTCTCCTACTATTGTTGTTGTTGATGTTGTTGTAGAATACCCTTCTCATTAAGGGGGAGTGTTGAAATATTGTAACTTCAAAGAATATTCTATATGTATCTTTTGTGGTCCCCGATGGTCCTACTGGGAGAACCACTTGTATTACTGTGTACCCCGATGCTTCTAATCGGAAGAACTAATAAGAGTCACAAGGTAGTCCCCTCCAATTGTAAAGGTGGGTCATTAGCACCCCAGTGTGGTTACTTGAGCCTACATGTGTAACTCGAGCCTACATGTCGAATGAGTTAGTTAAAGTGAACGGATGAATATAAATAGAGGTGTGGTGCTCCTCATTTGAGACACACACTCTCACTTGTATAGCGCATTAGTGGAGAGGAGAGAGAAGTATCTGGAGAAGGAGGAGGATCAGGCTTTGATCTCCTTGTTGGTTTTATCTTTTATCTTTTGGGGCATCTATATTGAGGAAGCTTTTGTTGGGTTTTTCCCTTTAGGATTTTCCCAGGATAAATCTTTGTGTTCTCTTTTTGTATGGTTGTGCTTGTCTATATTTCAGTGATCCTGTTTATATGCTTTTGTTATGAAATTGAAATGAAATAATAATGATCTAGCTTAGCATATGAAAATTTAACACTTCATAAAACAGGACCAGCTTAGTAACTGATGAACCTTTCCAAGCCTGGGCCCCTATTGCTAACGATTCCGCTTTTTATTTTATTTGTCCCTTTAAATATTCTGTTGATCTTGGAATATCTCTGCCTATTGCTTTTTATCCAACTTCCTTCTGCTTTGTCCTCTAGCTATGTCGTCTTTGCAGCAGAAGTCTGAAGAATATTCAAAATCTGCCTACAGTTAAAACAAAATTCATCATTAATTCAGACTGCATCTTTTCAACAAAGGTAAACCATACTAACAACAAAACTAATCATCAAAATGAGGCCCTATATTGTGTTCTCGTCGTGAAAACCTTAAAATGATGGAATATGAAAACTCCGTCACCCATCAGATAGGGTAAAAACACACACAGAAACGGCGGGAAAAACCTTCATCGATGGGAAAATCACTAAAGCATCGGGAGGATAGTTTAAATAACAGTTGTAATGGAGGGCTTCAGAAGGACAATAGGTTCTGTGAGGCCATCAAGTCTATCGACGTTGAAAAGATTAAATACTAAGGCATCAGGTAGAAAAACTCCTTGTCGGCAGACGAAAAGACATAGACATCGGGTGGTTAGTGGAATACGCAGCCGCAATGGTGGAAGACGGAAATACTATGGGCTCCATGGCAAATAAAAAATAATGGTGAAAAACATAAAAAAAAATCTACGTGTGGAGCAGTTATATGGTAGAACATTTAGTTTGCTCAGGAGCCGAAATGGTGGAAAGCAATCAGACTACCACCTTCGATCAAAGTCATAAAACCTTTCAATATGGCGCAAAAACATCATGAAAATGTTTTGTGTTCAAAAAATCTTAAGGTTGTTTAGTGGTCTAAAAATTTGGTCTCATCTCCAAAACAGTGGCGTCATAGAGATCAAAAACCCCAACTCAAACTTCAATGAACCTCCGACAGCACACAGCAAGTCAACATAATATTGTCGCGGCATGGGAAAGGTCAATGGTATCCGTCAGAACAATCATTGTTTAGCTTCAGCAAAGGCGGCCCCGTAGGGAAATATGGCTTCGATGCATTGTTTAAATGACCTCCGATCAACCAAACTAAACAAAAATGTTAATGTTCCAAAATGCTTTTGGCTGTGCAGCGATGAAAAGTTTGTTTCATCTCCAAAACAATAGCAAAAAAGATATCAAATAAAGAAATCACATATCAAAGGAAAACCTTTTGAGATCGAACTTTGAACTCTACGACCAAAGCATTTGCAGACACAAGCAATTTTCTGAAAAGCATAAAAACAGTTGACCTCAAAACAATCCAAGCTTGTAGTAGAGGGAAAACAAAAATAGAGTTCATGGATCCAAAAAAATTTAGGCAAGATAAAAATTACGAGGAGGGTCCAAAATTTCAAAAGTTTGGGAAAACAGTTGCAGCTGTAACAATTGGCAACTACTTGGTGAACCTAGATCTTTGGACAATTTCTTCCTTAAGTAACAAACTGTTTGATAATAAACCAACATGTTGAATTCTTCTAGATGTATAGATTTCCCAAATGGAAAACGTATGTACTTTTAGTTATTGATGATAGTCCAATTTAGGAGAATGGAAACCAAGATTTCCAAGTCAAGATAACTCTTCTAAGGCGAAGAAGATGAGTTTCATTTATTACCTCTATCTTTAGGTAGCTGCCAGCTTGGACACCATAGGATTGTGACATGTGGCAAACAGAAATATTCATTTGTTCCTCATTCCCATGCCATTTTGCACTTTTGTGCTTTTGGACTTTTGTCCTTTGTGAGTCCTCATGCATGCCCTTCTTTTTGAATTTTCATTCAAGCTCCTCTATCCATTGTGTCCTTTTGTGTGAGAGATGTATTTAACTTTCATCTCATGGACAGAGAAGAAATTTTAGAAATTTAGTACTTATATGGTTCAATACTTTGTTTTGATACATATTTCTTTCTTAGGAGTTTTTTGACTCTTATCTGCCTTTTGGCTTTGAATTCTTGGCTTGGGATCATTTATATATAATATACTGTTTACCCTGTTTCCTTTCCGTGGGTCTTTTGCTGTCACCCCCTGGGACATTTTACATGTGAGATGGATGGGGCCTCGAAAGAGTATTCCAGACTTTTGATCCTGAGTTATTTTACAAGGATTAAGTAGGAATTCAATGTGTTCATAGCCATTTAGGAAAACTGTTAAACTAGAATAAATTCTTTTAGATAAAACAATAGTACACAGTCTTATAATCAAGGATTTTAGTTAATCCAGAATTTTGATGCTCTCTGTAGAAGGAGCAAGTCAACATAAGTCGACTTGAACGAAGACCGACTTAGTAGATCAGCCGACTAAGTCGAGAGACCGACTACGTCGGTCGGCTGAGTAAACACAGTAGTTAGTCTGTTAACTAATAGTCGTGTCGGTTCGGTTAACCGATAGGTATTTATGATTGTAACTGTTTGTAACCTGTATATATTAGGCTGTTGAGCCACACAAGAACGAAGTTCAGTTCTTGGCTTTGTATGATCTATTGAGATTAATATAATTTGTTTATCCTATCTGTTCTTGTCTCTTGTATCTGTGTATATTCTGTATATTTTTGTATGTATTATTGGTAACCTTATATGATCTGTGAGATTACAACATTAGTTCCATTGCCGGTAGTACATAACTGGAATATATGCTCACACATGATACCAGAACAGGAGATAAAGGACTGGTGGGAGCGAAAAATTGCTAACTATCTACAAAATTACGCACGAAGGAACAGATTGACCGTCGCAGAAGCAAAAGCCAGATTTTTCACTGAGACTCACGAAAAGTTTGTCGAATCCGTGCCACATCTACTGAAGCATATTTTGGATGAGAAAACCGGACAATACTAAAGAAGAATAGTTACTCCAGAAATTAATCTGAGGCGGCCGTACGAATCTATCGGAGTGGTTCGAAAACATAGCCGACAACTTCTGTGAGGAACAAGCAGTCGAAGACAGGACTTCTGTGGAAACCATCCGACAAAAATTTTTCACAGAATTTACTGATCAATTCTTGTGTTCCTTACTGGCTTTACTGTTCAAGTTTTTAATAGAGAAAGGAGCAGGGCACATTGTTGAACCTCGACCTCTATTACGTGAGCCACCCTCCAACACTAACTGGGCGGAGAAGTAGTGGGAAAAATTCATTGCTGAAAGGGAGTGGGAATACTTCCTGAGTAAGTAGACACTATCCGAGCTTTCTAAAAAGCGTCGGGTAGGCCATGGGGGGGTAGCTGATCGTGTGTCGGACCTAGAGCATAGTGGATCCTAGTCGACCAGAGTCATAGTCACCAGTAATGCATAATCGACCGAAGAGGAACTGAAGGCATAGTATTGTACTGCAGTATGTCGGACATTAAGAGAATCTAAAGGGATGAAAGACAGAAGAAAAGGGAAGCTAGACGAGAAAGGGCCGCAGAGCTGCAGCAAAACCCTAGGGAGACCGACCATGATGAAGCACCGCCAGAGTCGGGTCATGACCGACACAGAGAAGGTGAAGAAGAAGAGGTGTCCCCTGAACATGATGAAATGTGGATAGAGAAGCCAGAAGCTCTCCAACTAATTGTTCCCGATGAAGGAGTAACCCTTTCCACAGTAAGTCCGCGTACCAGAATAAAAACTATTATAGAAGATGACCTTCGACTAAGAGCTGGCGAAATTACACTCTGGAGCCGACTAGGCGACGAACCATATCCGGGTCGACATCTTGTAATACGTCGACCGATCGAAGGGAATTGGGTGACCTTTCGAACGGCACCCTCCTTTCGTAGTATCCACTTGCTCCTGCCGACACATGAAGGAGCACCCCCCCTGCCACACACAACATCAGAAGATACACACGAGTCAGACCTGAGCACACAAAGTGACAGTGGGTCATTAAGAAGACAAATTATCAACAATCCGCTATTCGATGAGAAAGAGTCGACAATCGACGGAAGCACAAGTTCTGTTGACCAAAACCCCATCGTCACCGCGACAGATTCGACTGACTCAACAACCCCACCCCTTACAAAACCACCTCCTCCACCTCCACCTACGACATCATCAGAGAGTAGTGACAGTGACTCCGACATGGGTCACGGATCTGCTCAGATTCCCCTTTATGAGGGTGACGAAGACCCCAGACGACACTGGTTTGTCTACGAGTCGATATGGGAGGCTAACAAAGTAATAGAAGAAGACCGACAGATAGCCCAGTTTGCAGGAGCCCTTCGGAAAAGAGCTCTCACATGGTATATGACATTTACCGAAAGGAAGCCTAGAGCAACAAAATCAGAGATAAAGGTGCAATTCCTATCATTTTTTAAGACTCCAGACGCTAAACATCTGGCAGCCAAAAAGCTGAAGATGACCCAACAGAAGCCAGGAGAAACAGTCCGCGATTACGATAAACGATGGAAGGATCTATTGAGTCAGTTGGACTATGTCATCGACGAACAATTACTCATTCAATGGTTCCTTGCAGGACTTTCACAGAAAGTTCGCCGACACATCAGTCTGGAGACCTTCAAGTCATACGAAGATGCGTTGACAAAAGCATTGCAGGTCGAGATGGATGAAGACATACCTGCCTGCCCGACTGACCACCGCTTGGAAGAACAGTTGGAAAATATGCAGAAGTCCTTGAAAGAGCTCACACTTAAGAACCAAGACATCTGGTGTACTAACTGTTTAACAGCCGGACATACAAAAGATAACTGTCGACAGCAATTCAGTCGACAAGATGTCCGTTTTGTACAGACAAAGGCGTTTTGCGACATCTTCCAGGAACGCGGAGACCATTCCACCGCCGACTGTCCTTACAATATGAAGAATGGCAAAGCTTCATGGTGTGCTATCTGCGAAACTGCAAATCACAACACGGCCGACTTCCATCTTAACCTAAAAAATAGACAAAACTACCAGGCCGTCTACCAGACTAATGCTGTAGCACAGAACACAGAGCAGAACAATAATAATAACCAGAATGGGCAACATAATGATGGCCGATGCTACGACCGTCGGAATGACAATCGACGACCAGGGTTTGGAAGAACAGGTCGATTCGTCGGGAATCGAGAAATACGAAGTCGTTGACCTACTCAATGCTTTATTTGTTACAAAGAAGGGCACAGATGTGCAGACTGTCCGTACAAGGACAGGACTGATCTTAAATTTTGTACACATTGTGGTGTAGGCGATCACTCCTTGGAGGATTGCCCTACAATGTTGGAAAAAATTAGTAATAAAAAGAATGTTAATGTCTTGTCTTGTGTCCAGAAGAATGATGTCATAACTACTAAGAATTTGCACATCGTCACTCGACAAGGCACTAAAACCGGGCCTGATAATCCTCAGATTAGTAAGATCACACACACAAATACATACCCTGACCCTTGTAAGGAACAAAAAACATATCAGGAAGCCACAAACATATTTACAAACCTTTCACATCACGAAGACGTTAGTCACAGTCGACACGACTCGAACCAGCACTTAAACCATCTCATTCAAACAGATAAATTTGTCGGTCAGTCCATTGATTTATTGCATCAAATCAAAAGCACTAACCCTGAGAAACAAACTAAGAACATTTGTAGCCTAAATCAAAAAGACAAAAATGATGTCGACCCACTTGTCGACCTGGAAATTGAAGGTTTCCATGTCCGACAAGTGGTGCTTGATTTTGGGTCTCAGGTAAATATCATGACCCGGGATACATGGGAAAGGATGGGACGACCTCGACTCTATGAGTCAGGCATTTATCTGAAACTAGCCGACCAGGGCCTTATTGAACCCATTGGGGTTTGGAAAAATGTAGACACAACCATTAAAGGCATATCGACTAAGGTTGATTTGGAAATTATTGACCCAAAGGAAGGATCTAGCTCCTTCCCAGCCCTTGTAGGTCGACCTTGGGGTAGAAAGATGAAAGCCTCTATCTCTCTAGATAAAGAACATATTAAACTCAAAGGAAATGGTCAAAAGGTCATAGTACCTATTAACCCCTCCCAAGGCCAACCATGGGTTGAACCAATTGATGAGGAAGTCGATATCCGACAACTTTATCAGATCCAAAACAATACTGACTACACAGAACCAAACGCCCAAGGGGAGCTTTACTTAGGTAATACCGACTCAGTTGGTTATAATTCAGATGCTGAACTATATGACTTGGAAATGGAAAACTATGAAACACAAGCAAGAGGGTGCTGGACTATCCAGAAAGTACAGAAAAAACCCACCCGACAGTGCTTTCTAGTCTCAATTATCCCCAAAATTTTTGAGAGAAAAATAAAAGAACACCCTACCTTACAATCGACCAACGAAACTACCAGGACACAAAAAAGGTATAAGGAGAGGGAATCCCCAGTCATGCATGTCGAACAAGTGTCTAAGAACTTTGGAGAACATGGCCGACTACAGAGCTTAGTAGAAACCTTCACCGGTCAAGCAGCTAGATGGTGGGATACCCATCAGACAAAACTTCAGACCCGGACTAGTGCTGCAACTTATTTTGTTGAAAGGTTTGGTGGCAAGAAGCTCACCCCACAAGCACAAATCCCCATCTTTACTCAAGGACAGAACCCAAAAGAACACATCCAAACTTGTGAAAAAGAATGGAGAAGCCTAGGACATAAGGATGAGAGAGCCTGGCCACACTTGTTTCCCTCAACCCTAGACGACTTACCTAGCAAATGGTATAAAATGGAGGAAGCAAAAGGTGAAACCTTTTTCTGGAATGACCTCAAAGAAAATTTCATCCAAACCTTCAACTTTATCCCTGAATATCAACAATTAGTCGAGCCAGCACAACAAATTAAACAGTTCATTCAACCGACTGAAACATTTCCTGACAAAGACCCTCGACAGGTCAAGCACTGTAATAGTCTCCACATAGGATCAAAAGTTGAGTCGACCCGATTAAAATTGGAGAATGAACACACCGAAGGTAAAAGCTTCAGATGGAAATCCAAGCATGCTGAAACAACAAAACCGATCCACTCTGTGCTTAGGGTCGCGACTACCGAAAAACCTGACCTCGACCGAATGACTGCAGCCGACTTCCCTGCTACATTTTCATAGTTCCAGGAAGGAAGTCGACCGATCAATGAAGCTAAAGCCCCAGAATGGTTAGATGCCAAAGTAAAAACCAAAGAGGTCGACATTTCAAATGAAGACCTCCCAAAATTAGCTAAGATTGGTGATTATTGGAATGAGCAACAAACTGCCGAAATAGTGAACTTACTTAGGGAATTCCAAGATGTCTTTGCAAGAGACTACAAAGATTTGAAAGGGTTAGTTCAAGAAATGGGAGAAATGAAAATCGACACTAAACCTGATGTCCGACCTGTCAAGAAACGCCCTTATAAACTAGCTCATAAATATAAGGAAATAGTTAAAAAGGAAATAGACAACATGTTAGCCGCAGGTATCATTTACCCCATCGACCAGTCGGAATGGGCCAGTCCTATGGTCGTCCAGCCTAAGAAACACGACCCGACCAGACTAAGAATCTGTGTCGACTTTAGGGAACTTAATAAAGTCACACTGACAGATCCCTTTCCCACACCTTATGCTGATGAAATCTTGAACGAAGTGGCAGGCCACGAATGCTACTCATTCACAGATGGATTTTCAGGATACAATCAAGTGCCTATAGAAAAGGAAGATCAGAAGAAAACCACATTTGTTTGTGAATTTGGCTCTTTTGCTTATAGGGTTATGCCTTTTGGACTAAAGAATTCCCCTGCAGTCTTTTCTAGAATAGTTGTAAAAACTTTCCAAGAGTACATCTATAAAAATATGGCAGTCTACTTCGACAACTGGACCATATATTCCACCCTAAAAGCTCACTGCACATGGCTCCGACTTATGCTGGAGAGATGTCGGCAGATTCAACTTTCCCTCAACATAAAGAAATGCATCTTTATGACCCCTATAGGGATACTACTAGGACATGTTGTTTGTAAAGATGGTATTAAGGTTGACTTTTCCAAAATTAAAATTATCTTTGACTTGAAGCCTCCAATAAACCCTAAACAGGTTCGGGTGTTATTAGGACATACAGGGTACTATAGGAAGTTTATCCGACATTACTCAGACATGACCTACCCCCTATAAGAACTACTCAAGGATGATATAGAGTTTAAATGGATGGAGGAATGCCAAATCTCCTTCGACAAACTAAAGAGAAAACTGGTCGAAGCCCCCATACTTAAGTTTCCAAATTGGTCGATCAAATTCCATGTGCATATCGATGCATCAGGAATAGCAATTGGAGCTATCCTGACTCAACCAGGAGACGATGGAATGGACTACCCTATAGTTTACAGCAGTCGGAAACTAAATAAGGCTGAAAGGAACTATTCGACCACCAAATGGGAAGCCCTAGGAATGGTCTTTGCACTTCAGAAATATCGACACTATCTATTAGCTAACCCCTTCATATTTCACACCGACCATCAAGCTTTGAAGTACCTCGTAAACAAACCCCTTCACCATGGTAGAATCTGTCGATGGCTCTTACTGTTCCAAGAATTTGAATTTGAAGTAGTTGTCCGACCAGGGAAGCTAAATGTCGGACCCGACCACCTATCCCGAATCGACACAGGAGAGGAACCGACTGGAATCAACAACGACCTGCCAGATGCACATCTATTTCGTATCGAAGCAGTACCAGAAGAACTGGAGGAAATTGCTCAGTTCCTAGAAACAGGTCAGGCACCAGAAGGTATGAACACTAAAAAGAAGCAAATCCTAGCTATGAAGGCTGCCCCCTACAGCCTCATCAACGGATTTCTATACAAAATGGGGTTAGACGATGTTCTTAGAAGATGTGTCCTTGCCCATGAATGAGAGCAAATCATGCACGAAGCACACTACAGACCAGCAGGAGGACACTTTCAGGCCGACACAACTGCTAAGAAAATTCAACAGTCTGGATTATGGTGGCCGACACTTCATAAAGATTGTAAAAACTTTGTCAGTCGATGTGATCGATGTCAATGACTAGGTCGACCACTGCCAAGTACAGAAATGCCCTTGATCAAAGTCAACCCTAGTCTCACCTTTGAAATCTGGGCTATAGACTTCATAGGACCATTCCCTGTCCCAGCCCGACGATCAGGTGTAAGATATATCATCACTGCAGTGGAATATGTTACTAAATGGGCAGAAGCAGAACCTGTCGAGACCTGTTCAAGTGAATTAGCTGCTAAATTCATCTATGAAAACATCATCACGAGATTTGGATTTCCACTCACCTTGATCAGCGACCAAGGATCACACTTTGTTAACAAAACTATCAAAAATCTAACCGACAAGTTTCACATCGACCACCGACGTAGTACAGCATACCACCCTCAGTCGAATGGTGCAATTGAAGCTTTCAATAAAACACTGACAAAAGGACTGACTAAAATATGCAGTGCTGACAAAGATGACTGGGATGAGAAGATTCCTGCAGTTTTATGGGCATACAGGACAGCCTACAAACGGTCGACTGATCAAACCCCATTTCGACTGGTATATGGACAAGAAGCAGTCGTACGTCTGCACTTCAGACAACAGGCACCTATCATTGCACAGATACTACATGTCGACGTCGAACAGGCCAGGAAAGATCAGCTACTTCAACTTAATAAATTGGAAGAACATAGACTTATGGCCATCCAGCACCAGGAAATACAAAAACAACAGCAGAAAGCTTGGCATGACCGTAATATCAGAAACAAAAATCTGTCAGTCAGTGACCTTGCCCTACTGTATAACAGTCGAGTCAAAGGCAAGCCTAAGAAACTTCACACAGAATGGATGGGCCCGTACATGGTCGAAGAAATACATCCCAATGGGTCGGTCCGACTAAAAACATTGCAGGGCCTGGTATTTCGGAAGCTTGTTAATGAAGCCCGACTTAAACGATACAAAAATTAAAAAAAATAAAAATAAATCATATAACGGTCTTAACTGACACCAAAAACCTATAAAAAGATACAAAATTCCAAAAATAAAAAACCGTACACTCAGAAACCACCATCATGACAGCCACTCACCCCTTCGACAACCGACTTCATTTCCATCGACCATCTTCATCGACCGACCATGTCGACCGTTCTCACCACCGACACCGTCCGCCGACCTGGAGCGTCCCATCCCGCATTAATGGCCTCGAGCCCCACCCCAGATTCACAAAATCGCACTCGAGTGTTGCAGTTGGACTGTCAAGTCTGCCATTAATTCACCCAGATCGACAATCCACCCCAACCGCACCTATAAATAATGGACATCCCACAGTTCATTCACCACACCACGTACCTACAGAGCACTCGAACTCCCAGTCGACTGAAATTTGCGAACCGTGTAAGAATTCCGACCAGTCTGTTTAGTCAGAAACCATGGCACCCAAATGCACCAGAGCTGCGGCTAAGGCCCAAGAACTTCAGGCAGCAGACTCACCCTTACTCCAGCGACTAAAGCGAATCCAAAACGCGAAAGTCCAGGAGGGTCCGTTTCAAAAGCTATGGACGGATATTCAAGAATGGGCATTTGAAGACCGACGACTCACCCAGGAGGCTGAGAAAGTTAGGAATAGCACCATATATGCTTATGCCAATGCACCTCTCATGGCCAGCTTCACTGGTACGAAGGAAGCCGCGGTCAAATTCATTATCAGTCGTTACCACAACGGCCGATTTTACTTTGACCGACCGGTCGACATCACTGGAGATGTTATCTCCCGACTTACTGGTTTGTCAAACCAAGGTGACCCGGTCCCCATTGGGATCAAGGAAGGGCTAGTCGAACGCCTTACAGGTTCGGCGTCGGGTAAAAACTCCAAGGGTTTGATGATCAGTCAGATCGACGAACGAACACCACAGATCGTGGCGAAAATCATCGCTATTACTCTCACCTTGGCTGGTCGCAGCAGTGACCTCAAACTGGAAATGCTGGACGCCGTCGACAAAATTGCAATCGACGAATGAATCTTCAGATGGGCAGACTACCTCGCAGACTTGGTCAAAACCATATGCGAGCGCTGTTAGGAAACAGGAGGTATTGTCAAATTCCCCTCCTTAATCATTTGGATTGCTATGTACTATATATGCCCGGAAGGTAGTCCCGTCTTCTGAGAGCCGACTAGATTCGAGATGCACAGGTTCAAACCCTTTTCCCAAAAAGGAACTGTGCATGAACTAAACCAAGGCAAGGTATTTCTGGAAAACTGGTTCCAGCAGCTTAAGCTGCGAACGACAAGGTGGAGGGTGCCCCAGAACATCCGACGACACCTCCCAGCCGACTCACACATCCAGCTGGAGCTCGACCATACATCAGTATGGTCCTCAAACACTCAGGATTCAAATGCCAGGGACCTCGACTACTATCCCACAGTCGACCAGATCTTTCGAGAGCTGTCTAGACAAGACAAAACCAAAATTCAAGTCCCAGAGGCTACAAAACAGGTCGACTTCTCTATAGTCGAACCTCTGACCGACCAGGAGAAGGAGGAAGATTACGAGCTGCACTTGTATATTAGCACCTTTGTGACGCAGGATACTCCGATCGGCACTCCTGGTCGGGTGCACATAACAGTGAAGCATCCGACTGCACCAGTAGTAGACCCCCCGACAGAGCAACATCAGACACCACCACTACCACAACAACCAGTACAAAAAACAGCTCCTCCGGCTACTCAGACTGTCGACCGCGCTCAGAACCCGACAGGGGAAGTCGAGGAAGAAAACCCTGAATATGCTGTGTCTCGGAGCATTATCAAGAAACTGGCGAAGGAGATAGCCATTGCCAGAAGGAACATCAAACTGCAGAAACGTCAGCAAGGCAAAGGTAAGCGTAAGCTTGTCCTTGTTGACTCCACCGACGACGAAGACGAACTGGCAGCATCAGCACTCGATATTGTCGAGGATGCCCGAGAAAATAAGGTAACTGTTGAAACCCAGTTTCAACATTTTGTTGAAGCAGGAGCACCGGAAGGTCGGCCAAAGAAAGCCAAAACAACACCACTGTCCGAAGATGTGGTCGACCTGGTGACGACTCCTCCCCCTCCATCTCCGACTAAAATAGTCGAGGAGCAAGCACCAGTGCAGCAGGCCGCCATTTCCCCAGAGGTATTTGAAAGAGTTATCCTGGAGGCACTTAGGGCCAGGTCCAGCACGGACGCTTAACTCAAAGCCTTCTTTCAAACGCTACCTGCAATATTCCAGTCAGCCCAAACAATAAAGACAACAACACCCCTGAAAGCCAGTAGCAAGATATACGCCCAGAAAACAACAGTATTTACAAGGATCCATGACGGTGGCAATGTATCAGGCATTGAACAGACCTTCACTGACTACCGACCGGAAGAAGACATTATGTCTTCCGACCAAAGTTCCCCACACCATTCTCCATCACCACCAGGATCAGGAAACCCTCCCTCCCCACCCCCACCACCATCATCTCCACCACCTCCACCACCGCCTGATTCACAACCAAAATCACCATCATCATCACAGCCGGAGGTGGACATACCACCTCCCCAAACACAAAAACACCCGACCATTGCACCAATCCCTCCGACACAAACCCCTTCGACCTCTGATCCACCTTCCACTTCTGCAGGTCTTCACGACAAACCAACAGAGGAAGCAAAGGAGACAACAGAACCTCTTCCTAGACCCGCTCAGCTAAGGATTAGATTATGGGATGTAAGCTCGTTGACCGACTCAGAGGTCGGCCACTTACTCAACACCCTAGCAAAAGAGTCGAAGAGGAGGACGACCAGACTGAGGAAACAACTCAAGGATAAGGAGACAGAAGAAGTCGAGTTCCTCGACAAATGCAGGTCTCTTGCTCAATCCATTGTTCCGGGCCCTGTCGAAGTAACCACAGATCGACCTTTGGAGAGGGCATATCAGATATTGGAAGGGATGGTATCGACCATCTAGACACACCTCCAAGAGACCAAAGCAGAACAGCAAGAAGAAACTGCCCGACTGTTGTTGGCCCAACACACTGCATTTTCAGAGGCATACAAGGTATTACAGGACCATATGGAGGAATCTATTGTCATTGAGGAAGTACTCAGAGATTGGCCGACACACTATGGACAGGTATACTAGCAGACAAGACAAACCAGACAAAGCATCCAAGCTCTAGAAGCTCGGAAGTCTACAGAAGCTGAACTAAGGCAGACCGTCGAAGAGCAGATTGTCATGGAAACCAACAAGCTGCAAAAATTAGAACGTGAAGCCCATCAGTGGGTTCAACAGGCTCTACCTAACCTGGAGAAAGTTGACAACCTCTGTCCCCACATAAAGAGACTCCTCTAGGCTGCAGACGAGCAAAATCAAATCTTGGGCCCGACCATGGAAAACATAGCAGAAAAATATGTCTGAAAAGATGTCGATCCTGTCAAGTCTCACTACCTTGACCATCGATATCGAGAAGGCATTACAGATCTGGACCGACTTTCAGCATCAATTGACCATCACAGCCCCAGCCATCGTCGAAGTATGCGTTCAGCGACGGCCGACAATCCTCCTACATAGTCCTCAACAGGAGCAAGTCTGAAGAGTTCGACAGGATTTCAATTTTGGGGCCTCCCTCTTTCTTCGGGACAAAGAAATTTTTTGTTTGTGGGGGAGATGTAGAAGGAGCAAGTCGACATAAGTTGACTTGAACGAAGACCGACTTAGTCGATCAGCCGACTAAGTCGAGAGACCGACTACGTCGGTCGGCTGAGTAAACACAGTAGTTAGTCTGTTAACTAATAGTCATGTCAGTTCGGTGAACCGACAGGTAGTTATGATTGTAACTGTTTGTAACCTGTATATATTAGGCTGTTGAGCCACACAAGAACGAAGTTCAGTTCTTGGCTTTGTATGATCTATTGAGATTAATATAATTTGTTTATCCTATCTGTTCTTGTCTCTTGTATCTGTGTATATTCTGTATATTTTTGTATGTATTATTGGTAACCTTATGTGATCTGTGAGATTACAACACTCTCCATGCACCCAAAGGTTTTTTGTTTTTATTGAAATCAACCAAAATCTAACTAAAACCAATAGAAATAAAATAAATAAAAAATAAACAAACAAAGAAACTTATTTATGTACAAAACAAAAGAACAAAAACAAAAACTCAGGAAAAATAAGGTTTGAGAACTAAACCATTTACTGGTAAGTTCTCCTCCCACCCCTGTAAATATTGAAATTTATAGGTTGAGGGGGCAAGTTTTGCCGCAATCTGGAAAGGGCCTACCCACAACTATTAAAATTTCATGTGT
>LPNX011073397.1:138815-255130 GCA_001517045.1 Pseudotsuga menziesii | reverse complement strand
ATCCCATTTGAGAACCAAATCTCCCACCTCGAAATATTTTGTTCCAGCTTTGTGTTTATCAAACCATCTCTTTACTACCTCCTGTTGTTGTTTAAAACGTTCTATGGCCTTGGATCTAGACTCTTATTCCTTCAAAATATTATGTATCCTCATTTGCAAGACTTCATTATTTGATCCTCTGGATTCTTGGGCGATTATGGAAGAGGGTAGCATGATATTGGGGGGTAGAATGGCCTCTTTTCCATAAACAAGGGTATATGGGGACACACCTAATGAAGCCTTAGGGGTGACCCTATTAGACCAAAGAGCATTTGGTAATGCTGAGTGCCAACTCCTCTGATTTTATATCACTGTCCTTTTTAAAATCCTAATCAAATTCTTGTTCATAGATTCAGCCAAGCCATTTCCCTAAGGATAGTAATTAGCAGAGTAATGCAACTTAATTCCTTTCTCATGAAAAAATTTAGTTAATATAATCAAGGAAAATTAAGTAGCATTATCGAAAAATAAATAAATTGGAACTCCAAACCTGGTCATAATATGATCTTGAAAGAAGTCCATGACCGCATCTTCATTTACTTTACGCAACGAAATGGCTTTGACCCAACGAGTGAAGTAGTAGGCTGCTATCAGAATATATTTGTGTTGCAAGGAAGAATTTGGCTTTATCTCTCCAATGATGTCCATCCCCCACTGCTCAAAAGGTTCTGTTATCATAATAGGATTTAATGGTCCTGCTGCTTTAACTTGTCTTCCACCACACCTTTGGCAGATGTCACATTTTTTGACATGGGCATGTGCATCTTTGAACAGTGTGGGCCAATAATATCCAGCTCTGAGAATTTTGTGTGCTGTCATATCTCCGTAGAAATGTCCTCCAGCAGGCCCATCATGTAATTCTATCATTACCTTCTTCGCATATTCTTTCTCTAAGCATCTAAGAAGAAATCCATCATAATTCTTTCTGAATAATATTCCTTCAACAATCTGATATGAGGCTGATTTAAGACGCAGTGCTATTCTTTGCTTAGAGTTCCAATGTTCTGGTAACAATCCCGCCTGAAGGTAATGCACAAGGTCTCGATACCAGGAGTCTGGAGTTGTGAAAAGAGGACATACATCCATCAAATATAACTCAGCTTCGTCTTCCCAGTCATGTTCTTCATTGTCTTTACTTTCAGTCATCAGTTTGCATAATCCTTGCCCTTTGACTATGGAGGCTGGCTTGAATTCAAGGTCATACTCCTATAGAGATGTTACCCAGTTGCCTCTTCTTTCTCCTAACTCCTTTTGTATGAAAAGAGACCTCACAATTGGGTGTGGAACTATTACCTTTGTCTGGATCTTAAGTATATAAGACCTAAATTGTTTTACTGCTTTGAACACGGCATAAGCTTCATTAGAGGAAATTTGGGGTCTAAAATGGGCCTTATAAGAAAACATGCCAAAATAAGTTTTTGTGATTTGGAATTCAAGAACCAATAGAATTTCAATAAAATGAGTCAACCATAATGGTTGAATTGACATATTTGTCATTAAAAAAAACTACTTTTTTTGTTCTTATTTTCGACATATCTCATTGTGTTTTTACTCAAATTTTGATCAGGAGAGATCGTTGGATGCAGAATTTGATTCTGCATCCAACGAGAACCCACACTGCATACTTCTAATGGACCCTGCTACCCCAAAAACAAGAAATACCTAAAAAATGTGATGATGATGTCATCATCACATTTTTTCCAGGTATTTCTTGTTTTTGGGGTAGCAGGGTCCATCAGAAGTATGTAGTGTGGGTACTCGTTGGATGCAGAATCAAATTTTGCATCCAACGAGCTCTCCCGATCGAAATTTGAGTAAAAACGCAGGGAGATATGTCGAAAATACAAACACAAAAAGTAGTTTTTTTCTTTCTTCCTCCAAAATTAATCAATATTATTTTATTATTTTAACTATTATCCTATAATTTTAACTATTATTTTATTATTTTCCTTAGGAGGCCCATTTTATACCCCAAAATTCCTCTAATGGTTTATCCATAGCTGGGTAATTCAATTCGGCCCCTTGCAGACCAGTTCTCATAAATGATATGGGGAACTCATCTCCCCCATCTTCCTTCTGGGTAAGCACAACTGCTAGTGAATCATCAGATGCAAAGGTCTACAAAATAAAATCTTTCTCAAAATATAGACTTTTGAGGGAAGGTGCATGCATGATAGCTGTTTTTATTTTACTAAATGTGTTCTTCTCTACATCAGTCCATTTGAATTGTACACTTTGCTTCACCATTTGCTGCAAAGGTTTAACAATTTGAGAGAAATATGGCACAAACCTTCGCACAAAATTTATTGTCCCCATAAATGATTGCATGCCCTTTTTATTATGGGGTAAGGGAATCTGTTCGATGGCTTTCATCCTTTCTGGGTCTATGGAGATCCCCTTCTTAGAAACCACATGACCCAACAATTTACCTTCTATAATGGAAAACACGCACTTCTTGGGGTTTAGTGAGATACCATATTTTTGGCAGCGTTCAAAAATCTACTTTAGATGAAATGTGTGTTCCTCTCTTTTCTTTGAGAAAATTGTGATGTCATCGAGGTATACTACAGCACTGTGACTGATCAGACCACATAAAGATATGTCCATAGCCCTCTAGAAAGTAGCTCCAATGTTTATGAGTCCAAAGGGAAGCCTTCTATAAGCAAAATTTCCCCACCTGGTCCTTAACATCGTTTTAAGTTTGTCTTCTTCAGCTACTAATACTTGATTGTATCCTGAGAATCCATCTAATAAAGAGAATAGTTCAGAACCCAAAACCATTTGCAATATCTACTCCATGGGTGGGATATGATAATTGTCTTTATCTGAAGTGCGATTTAAGTTTCTGAAATCCACACATAGCTTGATTTCTCTGGACTTCTTCCTTACCGGTACCAGATTTGAAACCCATTATGAGTGTCTAACCTTGAAGATAATTCTAGCATCCAATTGTTTCTTAACATCACTCTGGATTAAAGGTTCTAATTTTGGATGCATTTTCCTTAAAGGATGTTGATAAGGTTTTATTCCAGATCTGATGGGGATAACATACTGAATAATATTGGTGTCATATGTCTTCAGGTCTTCATATTTCTAGGCAAAAACATCCTTATATTATTTGAAAAGACAGATAAACTTATTCCTTTCACCTGGGGAGCAACACTTTCCCAAATTCACATATTTAGGCTCATTTTCAATCCCCAAATTAATCAACTCAAACTACAGAGATGAGCTATGAGTCTTCACATTCATTGGTCTTCTAAATTTCTCGTTTAAATCAAACATCCGTTCTAAAGTCCTGACTCCCTTAGGAATAAAATTATCGAATTTTAGCTTAGCTTGATGTTCTTCATCATCAATGATCGCCCCTTTGAAGGTCTCGTCATTTGTCAAGAATTCTATAATCTGCTGATCATTATCGAACACTCGTAGATTGGAAATCATATCTGAAACTGAAGGCCTGAAAAGCAATTCAACAGAGCACCGATTATTAGAGGGCACAAGCCTCACAGCTGAGGTGGCCAACAAGTTAGATGTTGCATTCTTAAGTCTAGGAATCGATACAATGTTAAATACGTTAAATCATTTAAGGAAATCCCATACTTCATTTTGATCATCTTTTGAATGAG
Source organism: Pseudotsuga menziesii (assembly GCA_001517045.1). Taxonomy (NCBI): domain Eukaryota; kingdom Viridiplantae; phylum Streptophyta; class Pinopsida; order Pinales; family Pinaceae; genus Pseudotsuga; species Pseudotsuga menziesii. The sequence continues at coordinate 251,462 of LPNX011073397.1, read as the reverse complement.
GAGAAATGCAATTTATTTGATTTTGAATTTGTTTTACAACTATTTCAGAATCTCCAAACACTTTCAGATTTTTTGCCTTTAATTCAATTGCCTTTCTTAGTCCCTGAACTAATGCTTCATATTCAGCTGTGTTATTGGTACATTCAAACTCTAACCTACATGAAAGAAAATTTGTGTTTTTCTTAGGGTCAATCAAGACACAGTCGGCTCTCGACCCCTCTAAAGTTTTAGAACCATCAAAGAAAAGCTTCCAAAAATCACTAACCACTACTATGCGAGAATTAACATCTACACCTACAGCTAGTTCTACTATTTTACAATCAATTTCATCAGCCTGTGAAAATCGAAGGAGATCAGGGTAAGCGTCTAATGTATCACTGGCTTCTTCCGCTTGATAGTTTCCTAGTTCTAGCTCATTAAAGTAATTTCCCAAAACAGAATCCACTGGTTCATTTTTACCCTTGAACTGAGTAACATTGTGTTTCATGTGGGGCTCCCTAAAAACTTTAATTTGATTTGGGCTTCCTTTATATGGTATCCACAGATGTGACCAGTCCGGGGAAAAATATCCATTCAGCTTTGTTGACCAATATTTGCTCAAAACAAGCCCATAATCTTTTGGTATGTCAGCCACCACAATATCAGTAAATTGACACACCTTATCATTCGAAGATAAGTGAACGAGAACATCCTCCATTTCCCCAATTACCTTCACATTTGTTCTATGCAACTGAACGAATCTCCAGGTAGATGGTTTAGGTTGCCCATTTATCTTTTTGCAGACCGACAGCGGCATGACATTGACTGATGCCCCCGAGTATACTAGGAAGTTATGCACGTTGTGGTTGAAAATTTCAAAAGTAAGGAGAAAAGGTGGATTCTTGCTTTTAGGCTTACCTCCCATACTTGCTTCACTAATTTCTTCTTCTTGGGGATGATTGTCAGTGGGCAACCTCTCCTCTGATACTTCAAGTGCTTTCAATAGATTTTCTTTCTGCTGCGGCACATTGCACATTTCAAATAATGAGATGTTTTCCCTTACCATTTTGATATCCTCTACAATGTCATAATCCATCTTATGTTCCATGAGATTCAATTTAACATTATTTATTTTTTATTCATTGGGCTTATTAAACATGTTGGTCTGTCTATGATTTTGACTGGTGATGGTAAATTATGGAATTTTATTAGTTGGGGAGTTGTTTTGAAATTTCTTAACAAACCCTTAATCCCTCTATTGCTAAATAGAAACTTTGCAAATGGTCATCTACTAACATCTTCTCATTTGGATCGAACTTAGGCAACATCTTTTCAAAAGCTTGAGGTAAATCATGGAAAGGAGGTGTTAGGTTTAAAGGTGATCTGGATTTCCACGCAGGTGGTGGATTTGGTGGGTTGGGTGGATGATTTGCATTTATGCCTACCATGAGTCTAGGTGGAGAGTGAGGTGGTGAATGAACATGAGTATGAATAGGTGAACAGTAAGGTGTATTTGGGCCCACTTGATTTAAAGGATGAAGCAACTCATGTAAGGTTGTTTCTACCAGCTCTTCCAAATCTCCAACCAATACTGAGTCTTCCAATATAGGACGGTTTTTCTTTTTATATTCTCTTCTGGGAAAGTCAGGGATAATTGGTAATCCTCCAGTATTCTTCACATATTCCCTAGTGTGTCTTCTCAGATCATTAACAACTTTGTTGTCCATAGAATACAAATGCTCTTTACCCTTCTCTTCAGGGATTGGATTGGGAAACAAATTGCTTTTTGAACTGTCACCGGTGGAATAATCTTGAGAAAATGGGTTTCCTCGACCAGCCATGCACTGGTGGCCCTCCTTCTAGAGCCAGAAACTATTGAGGCCTAGAAATTCATAGGCAACAACAGCAAGGGATTCTCCCCAGTCAACGTTCCCAACTAGCCCATGACTATTTGGTGTAGGGAATCTGTCTGGTTTGCGGTCCAGCTGCCATAGGTCAAGTAACAAAACAAAAGGTTTTATCGGTTGCGGTTCAGCCCACTGTATATATATTTTGTATTTTTGACTTTAAGTATGATATGCAAGTTGCTATCTATGATGCATATTGATAAAGAATGCAAGGAGTGGTCACAATGTGATGCACAGGTTCTTACCTCTCATCTAAGACTCTCTCACATCTAAATCACACACAACTAAAAGAAAAAACAACACTAACTAAGCTATCCCTGGGGAGTGAGATATTAATTCATGAGTAATGTAATACTGTTCACATGTTAAGATAAATCATAGACAGTTGTTCTTAGAATCAAAACACATAAACATGAATAAAGATACACACAACAAGATAGCTCATCAACCGTTAAAACCTCCATTACTCACAGTGGAAATTATCATAGAATAAACCAGAGAACATTCAAATAAGAACATAGGTTCAAAAAGTTAGAGTGCTCTCATACTCAATGAAACACAGTTGAAAATGAAATAGTTCCCCTTCAACATTGTCATTTTATCACATTTGGACATTCCACACAGCACCTTCTCCAACAGGCAAAATTTCTAATTTTTTATTGTAAAATGAAATAGTTCCTCTTACAACAAGTGGTCCACAAGTTTCTCCAGGGAAAAATCCACTATTCCATCCAACTTTCCTCTATTTAAACAAAACAACCAAACCTTTGGGCTTCCCCAACCGTTTAATCTCACAAATTTTTCCTCTTGTGAGTGCTCATGATTCACATAATGCGTTACATTTTGGATTAAGACTTATGAGTACTTCATAAAACAAGACCAGCTTAGTAACTAATGAACCTTTCCAAGCCTGGGCCCCTGTTGCTAACGATTCCTCTTTGTCTTTTATTTGTCCCTTTGAATATTTCGTTGATCTGAGAATATCTTTGCCTATCACTTTTCAGCCAACTTCGTTCTTCTTTGTCCTCCAGCTATGTCATCTTTGCAGCAAGAGTTTGAAGAATATTCTAAATCCTCCTACAATTAAAACAAAATTCATCATTAATTCAGACTGCATCTTTTCAACAAACGTAAACCATACTAACAATAAAAATGATCATCAAAATGAGGCCCTGTACTGCATTCTCGTCGCGAAAACCTTAAAATGATGGAATATGAAAACTTCGTCACCCATCAGATAGGGTAAAAACACACACAGAAACAACAGGAAAAACCTTCACTGGTGGGAAAATCACTGAAGCATCAGGAGGATAGTTGAAATACTAGCTGCAACGGAGGGCTTCAAATGGACAATAGGTTCCACGAGGCCATCAAGTCTATCGACATCGAAAATATTAAATACTAAAGCATCGGGCGAAAAAAATCCTTGTCAGCAGACGAAAAGACATAGATGTCAGGTGGTTAGGGAAATACGCAGCCACAATGGAAAAATAAAAAAATACTACGGGCTTCGCGACAAATAAAACATAATGGCGAAAACCATAACAAAACAATCGGTGCATGGAGAATTTATATGGCAGAACGTTTTCTTGGGAGCCGAAATGGTGGAAAGTAATCAGACTACCACCTTCAATCAAAGTCATAAAACCTTCCGATATGGCGCAAAAACATCATGAAAATGTTAAGTGTTCGGAAAATATTAAGGTTGTGCAGTGGTCTAAAAGTTGGTCTCATCTCCAAAACAGTGACATCATAGAGATCAAAAACCCCAACTCAAACTTCAACCAACCTTCGACTGTGCACAGCAAGTCAACATAATAACATCGTGGCATGGGAAAGGTCAATGATATCCATCAGAACAATCATCATTCAGCTTCCGCAATGGCATCCCCATAGGGAAATGTGGCTCCGATGTGTTGTTTAAATGACCTCCGATCAACCAAACTAAACAAAAATGTTAATGTTCCAAAAGACTTTCGGCTGGGCAATGATGAAAATTTTGTTTCACCTCTGAAACAACGACGAAAAAGATATCAAAGAAAGAAATCACGGATCAAAGGACAAACTTTTGAGATCGAACTTTAAACTCTATGACCAGAGCATTTGCAGACACAAGCAATTTTCCAAAAAGCATAAAAATAGTTGACCTCAAAACAATCCAAGCTTGTAGCAGAGGGAAAACAAAAATAGAGTTCATGGATCCAAACAATTTTAGGCAAGATTAAAATTAAGAGGGTCCAAAATTTCTAAAATTTGGGAAAACAGTTGCAACTGCAACAAGTTGATACAACACAAGTCCATACTTGAAATAACACAAGTCTAGACTTGATATAACACAATTATATAGTACTAGCATCCCACCTCAACAAATGAGGATATAGATAGGACTACACAAGTCTTAGTATGATACAACACAATTCCTAGAGACTCACTCCTGATGATGTAGAATCAACAATTGTTGCTTTTCTATCAACAAACAATGGGGGTTTATTTGATGGAAATTTTGGATTAAGAGGATTGGAAATGTGTTTGTTAAATTCAAGAGAATGTGAACTATTTCTAGATGAAGTTGAGCTAACCCTTTTTTTAACAAAGGGATACAGAATAAGAGGTTCCCACCCATTCCCAACATCATGGATAAGAAGGCTTGAATTCCCAACAAATATTTAGAATAGGAGTATTATCATGAATATCTACAATGCAAGGGAGTGGTCATAGTTCAATATGGGTCCTAGGAGGAGGTGTTAGAAACTAAGGAGGGGAATTGAAAAATAAGTGCCATGTTTGGGATAACTGATAAAAATATTTTGTATCCACTAAAATGCACAAAAACTATGATATTCTTCCTTCTACCATATTTCCAAACATGGTTCTCTCTATTACGTCTTCTCCTTCCATACCTTCTAGAGCCTCTGTTATAAGAACATAGCTATAGATAATATTTACAGTACATTATAAATTGTTCATCAAAATATATGGCATTCAAAATTTGACAAGATGCAGATTGAACATTTCAATGGCATAGAATATATGCACTCAATCCAAATGAGATAAAAAACAATTGAATGATATATTATAAAAAAATCATCCCGACAGCGGGTGACTTCAATTACATGCATACCCCCACACTTCATGCTTTAGGAAATCCATATACAATACATGATCATTAATTGGTTTCATTGGGTGAAATCATTGGATTTAATCGCCCCGCCCTTTGGTGAATGTGGAGATTAGGATATGGAAGTGATGAGGTACATGACTTCACCTCTGCTTGTGTGGAGTTATGTTCAAGCCCATCTCTATTTTTATTTAGATGTTTTTTATTTGTTTCTCAAGATAATGTTGTTTCACTCAACATTATATTTTGTTCAGGATGAAATGTATAGGGAATGCAGCTTGGATTCTCCCTCTTTTATAACGACATTATCTAAGGGAAAAGTTTCCATAACTCAGTTTTGGTTAAAAGTGGATTCAAGGAGAACAATTTATATCCCTCTTATGTTCAAGTGTTTATTGAATCTCTTCTAAGGTTCTGATATGTCGCACGGAGTTCATGATACCCCACATCGCAACCAAAGAGGGAAATGGGATCAATGCAAGGGGACTCAAGCTTTGTATGATCTTGTGGGATCATAGGTCTACGATTAAGAAATACCAATGCATATAAGGAAACTAATGGATGACTGGGATTTTGAGATGCTTAGATCCCAATATGCCACACCACAAACTAATCAGTGTCGTCACAACTACTTCAAGTTCAAGAATATGTTAGCTAAATTATTTTGTGGATTCCTAGAGTTAAAGAATTTGATCTCTCCCACTTTTCCTCCTTGCCCAACACTCACTGTACATCTAGTAATGATTATGGGAGAATATCTCTACCCCCCATTCCAATGAATATCGCTCATCCTGTGCTTAGGTCATACACCTTAAGGGCCCACTGTGGAAAGGATGGGACATCATTTCCCATGTGATAGGAAGGAAAATATGCTCAATTTATTACTTAAGCCTATAGAAGGACTAAGACACTCCTATCAAACATAACCTACTCTAGCACTAGCATCAATAGCAATGATGGAAAGGATAGAAGTAGAGGAGAGGAAAATATACCGACGACACAGGTAATGAGGACTACTCCCATGGACAATACAAATGTTGCATTGAGGAAGAAATACCTCTAGAGGGTTTCAATTGGTTCTTTTGTTATTATATTCTCATTATTTTTCTTTATTGTAGTTTTTGTAACAAATAGAAATGTAATGAACCAAGATTGAAATTCCAAACAAAGGCATAATTTGGGGAAATTTTTTATTGACTAGTATTGACTCTAGGGGCTTCGAATGGAACAAGAGGGCCTCAAATTTGGTACATACTTATATGGTGATTATTAGTACCAATAAATGGGATATTTTGTAAATTTATAATAGGTTATATACACCTACAACTTGATTTGGGGTCATTGGAAAAAATGGGAAAATTACTAGTAAATTGTGGTTAAATTCCCCCCAGGGTGTAAGCATAAATGGCTTCCCAACTCATGTCCGACTATCCCAAATTGGAAAAAAATTATGGGAACTGATATTAGACTTAATTGAATTTAATTATGTGTGTAAATAGTTTATTCAAATATATTTATAAATATTCACATTCAAATACATGTTTTCAGTGCTATTGCTTAAGGGAAATGACAATGGTAGCTTAACTTTGGCTCATAAAATGAACATGAAATGATTCATAATAGAGAATAAGGATTATAGAACATAAAAAGAACATAAATATCCTACTCAACATCATTTAAAATCATAGGAACCACTCAACACAAATCATATAAACAACTCCTTTGAAATGGGAACCAATACATGGAAACTAGTCAAACCATATCTTGGAAATGTGAACATTTTTGCATATGTATTTATGATAATTTTAATTACATAGAGTATGAGGAACATATTACATATATAAACATCATTCTCCAATTTTTTGGCATCAACTGAACTCAACAAAGTGGAATCATCATTCACACTAGTTCCCCATCATATGGAAACGTGGGAATTGAGAGGTAGGGAATGAGAGAAATGGGGAAAGAGGTAGATCTCAAACTGTATCAGCATACTATATGAAATACAAAAAATACATTAAGATACAAATGAGAATTCATGGTGTCATCTCCAACAGGAAATTTGGATGAAGATATAACTCCCTCAAAATTGGCTAAGTAGCAAGGAGAGTGAGCACTCACCGCGTAATGGACAAGCTAGTGCTTTCCAAAATGACAAAGAAAGATTATAAAATGATAAAAATCCATTACCCTTCATGAAATATTTTTATAAATCTTATAAAGTCTTCCAAGTTCGAATTCACCCTTATATCCTTCTTCCAACTCATCCTTGATGTTTAGTAACCCCTATGACACTTGTCCTTCTCCTCATCCCTCAATCTTCCTCCAAATTTGAATTGTCACTGCCAACCTCCAAATGCGCCCTATTGGTTGATATTTTTATCCCTGAAATGTCATATTTTCATAGCTACACAATTAGGTTTGCAATCAAGTCCGTTTTTGTCATATAATCTTCCATCATTGTTTTCATAAAATGTAGGGAGTCTCTCTCCAAGTGGCACATAATTTATTCCTAGTCTCTTCCTCTTCCATGGGGATTTATTCCTCTTCACCCATTCAAATCCTTGGGATAATTACATGTTACTTTACACCTATTCACCTTCAAGAAAATTCCATTCCTCATAATTTCAAATTTGGGGTTAGGTCATGAAAAGCGTAAGGAGGAACCTAGCTACCCAAGGTATCCATGAACCTCTAAGTGTATTCATGAAGCTATGCCACTTTATTTTCTCCATATATATTATTTATATGACCGAATTTAATGTGTATATGGTAAACTAAGTTTCTCTTGGGTCCCATAGATCCCTTATTTCAATATTTAATGCATCCACCCCAACCTATGTGTTGTTCAAGATATTACAACCTTATAACCTAGGGTCTCTGGGATTACCAACGTACTAAATTAACTTGCAGAAAATCAACCATTTTAGAATTTGAAATAGAAATAGGAATAAATTAGGCATAGCTTGTTTATGACGATCGATCCTATATTTTCTTCTTCACTTCAAATTGCTTCCATAGCCTCCAGGGGATCTCCAACACCTGCAAAGTGTAAGACCTTTCCTACAATATATTATATATTATATAGGTGATCAATGAAATAACATGCTTGCAATGAAATAACAAGACAATTCATGTGTCATAACATATAAGAGTACAAAGACACAATATTGGAAGAAAAACTCTCTTTATAAATAAACAAGTGAGGTGAGATTACAACCCAACATCTGAGACAAGTGCTCCTCTTCTAGCCAAGGACACTCAGTTCTGCTGCACCAAGATATCTGAAGGAAAACCACCAGCATAACTTTGCTCTAAAATTCTTGATGATTACCCTCAACCCATACCCTCTATTTATACATGAGGAAAGAGAGAGGTTACAAAGGTTTAGATGGTTGAGGAAATTGGGATAGTTATTACTAAGGACCCAACCGTCCTCGACTAATCGTGTTTATATTTTTTAATTTTGATTAAAGAATACACGACTATCAATACTAGTAGGTCTTGTATGATACGCGACTTTCATAAAGGAAACCCACGTATTTCAACCTTGATCATATATACATAATTTGTTGTGTCAATACTCATGTATGATACATAGCTTGCAATAGTAATAGTCACGTATTCACCTCAATGGCCATACAAAAAATAGTCCAGGTTGGTAGGAGGATGACGCATCAAAGGTCATGCCCATCTATAGTGTTTTGGCCACTTCTATCCATTTTTTCCTTTTGTGTACTGACACATTGAGTGTCAGTAATTGGATGGAGAAGTGCCATTTTACATGATAACAGATGCCCCCTAATGTGTGAGGTCAGAGGGAAGCGATGGATGAAATACATTACAATCCTTAATCTTGGAGAAATCAGTTACCAAGGTAGTAGAGAGGTACTTGAAACAAATACATATCAAAGTCATATACAAAATCATATATGAGGACGCCATGTTTAATAAATCGAAACAATGGATCCTTTATAATATTTGATTACATCAAATGATATAGGTAACATTACCACGTGTATTAAAAAGGTAGATCGAAGACACAATATACAATGATGAGTCTTCAAAATATTGAAGCAGTGTAGTTGAACATAACACAGTATTTTGAAACTTAGGTTATAGAGATTGAATGTAAGGTATTTGTACAAATCCAAAGGAACCAGTACAATACCTACCATGTGAATAGATGAGATGAGGTTGAACATGGAAGGAACTCAACAAAATGTTAGTAAATGAGTGATGCTGATAAGTGAAGCAGAGGAGCTCATCAATAATGGTAGTGAATCCAAAGGTACCATCGTCAAAACTCTATTTCTTTGTCTTCAGGAGATGCCGATGAGAAACTATGATATGAGGAGTATTAGAATTTGAATTCCTTTAAGATATTCAAGAAGAGAGTTTTGACTATGTTGCAGCAATTGAATGGGGGATGAACATACAAATTAAGCAAAACAAAACACACAGGAAACGGATAAGTATTTCTCAGAAATGTACAGTATATTCATCATCATAATATCTGGTGTACAATAAAATACAAATAGGTAGAATTTGAATGCATGAGTAATGAATTCGAATCCTCCAAGTGGATAAGACTGTATCTAATTGAATATCTAACTCAAGGTCTCACAATCAATACTGGAGTCCATCAAATCAACTCTCTGATGACCAATAACTCCAACAAGCAGTAACAACTAGTTAACTCAGTGCAACTGAGTGTGGTAGGTGAACAAAAGTGCTACTCCACATGCATTCATGCATTATCCATGAAAATCATGCGCTAGCTAACTGATAGTGAGTCATATGAAGGTAACTGAAGGCTAACTAAGGATAACTAGTGCTAACTCCAACTAACTGAAGTAGGTTGGTGCCAGGACTTCCAGTGACTCCTAAAATGCAAGATTGGTCTAGGAGGCATCCCCACTGATGCATGCACATGCATTATGTGGAAGTTAACCTCTAAAATTGTCCCCCACACTTCAATGACTTGTACATGTGGCCCCATTGGGCCATGTGGACCCAATTGCACGTATCGACTCATTTAATTAATTTAAGGTTCCTAATTTAGGAAGTAATTAATATAATAGACATTTGACTAAGGGAGGATTAATAATCCTAACACCCCCCCTGAATCCTAACTTGGAAAAATGTGGGACCTGGTAAGAAGACCATAGGTCACCCAAATACGATCTAGAAGATAATAAAAAAAAATGTTTCTTAGTCAAACTAAGGAAACATGGGAAAACCTCATGGGAACCACCCCCCCCCCGTCAAAATAAGCAGGAAAATAGTAATCTGCAAGCTATCTTTAGAAGAAAGAATCTTCCTCCTTAGAAAAATAACTTGAGAAAAAACACTGCTGCAAAACATTGCATATCTATGTAGCAGCATGGTCCATCAGTGGACCTCTCAATGTACTTCTGAACTGATGACTCTGTTTGGTTCTGGTGAATGGTGAAGGTAGGGAATGATCAAATATCTGCTTCTGTGGGCCATGTAATTAATCATTCACCATCATAAAGTAATACCGACCTGGAACTTTGTTGCACCATTATGTAAGAGATAGTGCAGCATTCTCATTCTGATACTGGTACCTAGTTCTTATTTTCTCTTCTGGAACTCCAGCACCACTTCCAGCAGCATCAAGAAGATTTTGAGCCCATATGGGTTTAGGATTCTGATTTGGAATGGGTACTGGATCTGGATCTAGAATCTCTTGAGATTCAATCTCAATAATAGGATCATACTGTATGTGATCTTCTTCATCTGAATCTGAAACCTTTAGCACATCATCATCATCATAAAAAATAGGAGGAGAAATGGTTATACCTTCTTGTGCTACTGGAGGAGTATCATGCAGTTGATCTTATTTGTACTGGACACTTATTTCAATGAAGCATCTTCTGGTAGAAACCTCCATCATTTTGTAATATTTTTCATCATCTGCATATCCCAACATAATGCATTCGCTACTTTGGAATTGGAAGGCATTTCTCTTGTCAAGTGGTATCCTAGCCCAAGATTTGGAACCAAAACATATCATATGAGAGACATTGGGCTTATACCCATGCAATACTTCAAATGGAGTTACCCCAACCATTGACTTGTGGGGAACCCTATCATGCAAATATGAAGCATAGTTTACTGCTTCAACCCAAATAGAAGGAGGTAGATTCTTGCAATGGAGAAGGCATGTTGCCATCTCTTTCAGTGATATGTTCTTCCTCTCATGTTTCCATATCAAGCTTCTCCCAGGATTCTCTGGGAGTCCTCAATCCTTCCATATGGAAGAGGAGATCTCTGTAAATATAAGTACATAAGTACCTGAATGCTTCATCATAATGGTTCAGAAACTTGTTCCACTCAACTGGATGATGAGGCTCAGTGTCCCATCCATGTATGATCCTATGGTATCCATTCTTGCACAAGGCTAGTTGCATATTAATCCTCCAATCAAGGTAATTGGAAGTTGTGAGGATCTATGGCTCAGGACTTTGAGAACTCATAATTGCTTCAGTTGGAAGACTAAAAATGCTTCTCTTAAGCTACATAGCACTTGTCAATTTCACTGAAAATAACCATAAAACATATACACTATTAGAATGATGATTTTCCTCCAGACATGAACATGTTTTCAGCGTCCGTCACTCCCTCTCTACTGCTTCGAATGAATCGAGAGGTAGCAAATTTTCATAGGGGACTTTTGTGGAAACCCAGCTGCTTCTAATGTTCGATGAGGAGAAACAAGCATGAAACCTACCTGAGAAGTCTCTGTTACCATATTATAATTTGAATTCCATTAAGATATTCAAGCAGAGAGTTATGATTGTGTGCAGCAATTGAATGAAGAATGAACATACAAACTAAGCAAAACAAACCACACAGGAAACAGACAAGTATTGCTCAGGAATTTACAGTATATTCATCATTATAATATCCGATGTATAGTAGATTACAAATAGGTAGAATTTGAATATATGAGTAATGAATTCGAATCCTCCTAGTGGATAAGACTGTATGTAACTAAATCTCTAACTCAAGGTCTCCCAATCAATACTGGAGTCCATCAAATCAACTCTTCGATGAACAATAACTCCAACAAGTAGTAACAACTAGTTAACTCAGTGCAACTAAGTGTGGTAGGTGAAATAAAGCACTACTCCACATGCATGAATGCATTATCCATGCAAAGAATGCGCTAGATAATTAATTGTGAGTCCTCTTAAGGTAAATTAAGGCTAAATGAGGCTAACTAGTGCTAACTCCAACTAACTGAAGTAGGTTGGTGTCAAGACTCCAGTTGGCTCCTAAAATGTAGGGATTGGTCTAGGAGGTGCCCCCACTAATGCGTGCACATGCAGTAAGTGGCACTTAACCTCTAGAATTGTCCCCCACACTTCAATGACCGGTACATGTGGCCACATTGGGCCATCTGGACCCAATTGCACTAGTGGACTCATTTAATTAATTTAAATTTCCTAAGTTAGGAAATAATTAATCTAATAGACATTCCACCAAGGGAGGATTAATAATAATAACAAGGAGGAAGGAAATGAATCCTTCAATAGATCATGAGAGTGACTAGGAAACTAGATGTGGGAAAGCAGATATAAGAAATTGCTCAGAGAGGATAATCATGGGAATCGAGATAATGATTAGATGAAGATACAGATCCTTGAATAGTGAGCATGACATAGAGAAGACACAAGGAAATTTTTGACTTGCAAATATGGCAACTAGACTTATTTTTCATGTAGGAGACATGGTCAGATTCCCGATGTATAAAGGACAAGTGGAGGATTAAAAACTCAAAGCAATATCTGAGCTAGTAGCGTAAACTGAGACATGGGTATCATAAAGTTTAGAGAGTGCTTTGTTCAAGGATGACATACTGCCACTGTTTATAACCCAAAAAGAGTAATTCTTTCCTAACTTTCATATTAAATTTTAATGAGTCCAGGAAAGTCAACTCGACTCTCTCTTCATTTTTTACAAGCTTGAAGATGAAATAAAATAATGCTTGATATTCACTGATTCATATATTTTACAAGCCTGAACTAATACATGCTCTCAGGTGTTTTCATATTTTGAGAGTCTGAAAACTCCAAATAAGACTCTAGGGGGGGTGGTTTTTAATACAGTTTAATCTCTTGGGGTCAGAAAATTATAAAACAATCCTAAAAAGAACTCTCTTAGCTCCCAGAGGACTTTGAAGGTGTACATTTTTCATACTTAGTCAGCAAGGTCTGAAAAGGGGTAAACTAATCCAAGACTGACACACCTTCAAAAGTGACAGATAGCCTCAGTTTAACGAGTGTGAAGGAATGAAATATCACTAGGAAATATCCATTTGATTATGAGAACTGGGGCTTACAATAGTTAACTCGATGCTTAGTTCTTTAGGTGTTGCGAGCATGACAAAGACATAAAGTACACTCAGAATCTTTTTCATGTTTGGTCCAAAGCACAAAAGAGAGAAAAACCTATGCCTGAAGATAGTCTTCTCAATTCCGTAGAAAAGAGAGTATTCCTTTTGCGTAAATAATATACATGGTCTGAGAATGAGATAACTTACCACCAATGTAAATTCTCGTTCACTTATTCTTAACGAGTCTGAACAAACTAGTTTACTTGATAGTGAAGTCTGTTTTGAGGAGTCAGAGTAGGTCCTAAAGAAAACTCCATAAGTGCGAGGAGGCTCATTTTGTCATGAAAAACAACTAAGCAGGATCCCGCAAACCTAACACAACTGTGGCATGGTTACCAAAAACATGATGAAGTGTTCTAAACTAGGGTACCCATGAGAAGGAGGCCCTATCCATGAAGGAACAATGATGTATACAAGGTAAAAGTGGTTTGACACCATATTCCATGGATGAAAAAGTGATCCTAGGGTTTAATGATGGATAATGTATAAGTGAAATATTAGAAATGATGGACAAATACTACCCTATATGTGACAAAAAACAAGTTTTTAATGATATTGGACCTATTGTAGTCAGTAAAAAATAATGGTATTAGTCTATGCATTAAAAATTAATTTTAAACTATAGGGAATGGGTCAAAAATTTGAATTTTTTGTTATAAATACTTCAAAAAACAAAAATAGACATATCATTTGGAAAATTACTAAACTTGAAAAGTTTTACCTCCCAACTTTAGTCAATCATCGAGGACAAATCACTGGACCAAATACAATTCCGCAAATTATAGGTTGGTTATCTCTCCTTTCTCCTTCTCTCTATCCCTTCAATTTATTATTTTAGTGAAAAAAATATGGTTTTATGCATGCCCTAGGAAGATAACGTTGCATACCTAGGTCTGCTTTATAGCAGTCATGTATACGCATTTTATACATGATCTGCTTCACTGAAACCTGTGTATGAACCGTACTATGTTGAAAGCATAGTCGCATATGCTACATGTCATAGAAAAAATTAAAAAAATGCCAAGATCAGAAGAAGATGATGGGTTCTAATGGTTGAAAGTCATCATTGGGAGGGTACAAAATGGTTTTGGAGTGGAGAGAGAGAGAACATGAGGATATGGACTGCGAGGCAATGCGAGATGCCTCGACTTGGCAATCATTACAACAATGCGGCTTGTTGAGATTCTTATGCACATCCAATATGAGGGCCAATGTTCGTCTATTACAGACTCTTATCAGTTATTCGGACCATGGCCTTGGTATATTTGATCTACATGGAGAGACGTTGGAAATTACAATAGAATACATTTATTTCATTACAGGTATTTCCCGCAGAGTAATTCCTATAAATCTTGAGGAAACTAGTAGGGGTGGTAACCCTATGAGTGTGCAGGATTATATTGATACTTATCGTCCACCAGGTACACAGAAAAATGGGACATGTGTTCCAATATCACAAATAACAATCTTTCCTTTACAAGTGATTGTAAGCACTGTATCAAGGATTGTAGTTCTTCTACATTACAATTGGCCACTCAGATGCATATGCGAGTTGGAGTGGCATGTATGCAACATACAATGTTTGATTAGTGCTCGGGTCTGATCGCGATCATGAAAAAAACTCTCTAATTTCAAGAGGGGATGAAGGAAGAAATTTGGTTATGCAAGAATTTTGGTGACTTTATTCTTCTTAGAGAGTTCCTAATCTTATCCCTATAGTACCATTGCCACCACTTTTCCCCCAACAACCTAGACTTACGATATGGGGAGAGATATTTCTCCTTCAAGGTGGTGAAGGTGGGGTCCAAAGTGGGGATTATGAAAATTTATATCTTTGGTGGGAAAACCAAGTGCCTACTCTCGAACAATTCCCATATGCTGAATTAGAATTCCGAGGAGACAATGAAATCGTCCTCCCTCCAAGGGAGGCATGGGGAGAGATAGGTATATTTTATCTTTTTAAATTATTTGATTTTTATGAGTTTTCGTCATAAAGTTATATATACATATGTATCTGATCTTGACCATTTTTTATTATTTTGTGTAGATATTGGAACCGTAGGCCCTGATGGGAACTCTAGTGACATCTTTGCAACTGATACCAGGTGGGAATGAGAGCATGCTATGGGTTATCGAGGGGAATCTAGGAAGGCTAAACCAAGGTGTCCCTATGCTGCGGATAGAGTAGACCCCGATTATCATGTAGGAGTTTGTAGTGGGGGTTCCATCGACCTGGATATGCCTTCTTAGAAGGGTATCTAGGGCCGTTCTTCATTATAGGGACGTTGTAGAGGAAGCCGTAGCTAAGGAGGATGAGGAACAGGTCTATGTTTAGACTTATATCGATGATGATCCTATTTTTTTTATATNATATATATATATATATATATATATATATAGATATATATATATATATATATATGGTTATTTACATGTGTTTCAAATGCATCTATTATGTTTATTTTACAAAGTGTGTGTTAAGTTCAAGGTCTAATATGTAATTCGCATAATCATTAGTAATTATATTCTCATCTCTTGAAATGTTATTAAATGAAATATATTCAAAATTTCTTTCAAGTAATCTTACACGCAAAAAATGACATAGAAAAGTAGGGTTTCACACCTCATAATCATTATTGAGTTGGGAAACCATGAGTTGAGAGTCAAGTATGACCTCCAAATGGGTAATTCCATGTAGTGTAGAATCCCATAACAACTTAACAACTTCCCTATAATCAGCCACATCTTTAGTAGAAGGACCTAAGTAAGCACCACCATAGGCAACTAGTTGTCCCGAGGGTGAATAAATAACCCAAGATGTTGAAGCTAGGTTACAAGTATGGCATCTAGTGCCATCAACGAAACCTATGAACCACTCAGCTTCCATCTGTAACAAGCAACAGACTATATAAGAAACACTAACTAGCTAACTAAAACATGGTACATAAAAATACATACAATAAAAATACAATAACAAGAACCATGCCTAAGCGTAGTAATTCTTAAGTTAGAGCCCATTTCTAGGCTCTCGAAACTTATTTCCATCATAATTAGTTAACTCATAATCTCCCCATTTCAACACTTTTGACACTATGTAGGGACCTAACCACATAGACTTGAACTTTCCTTTCCCCAAGGGATCCTTGTCTTGATCCCATAATGGTTCTTGACCTTAATTTTGTGAGCCTCGTTTGCTATTAACGCATCTCTACGTCATTCATCTGGATTTTCTAAGTGAAGAAAATGTTCTTCTAGTTTTGTAGTGTCACGAAGCACATGGATAGCTATATTAAGAGATCGAATCTTTCATTCAATTGTCGTGACTTCTTCCACCCCGTGAACGAGATAGAAAGGTGAGAAACCAGTAGCAGTCTTGACATTAGTTCGGTATGCCTAAAGTGTAGGATATAGCATGATCTACCAATTTGACCATCTTGAGTTAATAGTATGCTTTAGAATGGTTTTCAAGGTTTTATTATCTGCCTCTACTTGTCCATTCGCCTGAGGGTAGAAGGAAGATGAATGATTTTTCCTAAAACCTACAATAGTAGTCAACTTGATCATCATACTATTATAAAAGTGACTTCCATGGTCAGTGACAATATTCTTTGGTATATCGAAATGAGTAATGATTCGATTAAATAAGAAGTAAGCTTTCGTTTCACCATCTTCTTTGAAGGTAGGAATTTACTCTTCCCACTTTGTGAAGTATTCTACAATGATAATGATGTATTTGTGCCCCCCAACATGAAACTGGGTTGCATGTCATGTAATCTACCCCCCACTTAGTGAAGGTACCACTACAATGAAGAGAAAAAATGGAGCGGGATGCAACCACATTTTTCAGGTATAGAGCTGACTCGGGTGACAGTGCTTCACAGCTTCCACACAATCTTTGAAGGTCATGGGCCAGAAATAACCGGCTCATAAAACCTTTTGGGTCGTTGCTAACCCACATAAATGACTCCCACATGCTTCACTATGGAAATCATTCAGGACAAGCTCTTCCTCGTCGTTTTTGAGGAATCGGTGCAAAATATAATATACCCCTCTTCTATATAAAGTATCACCGATGATCGGGTAGTTTTTAGCGTTGACTCACAACTTGCATCGATCCTCTCACGAGAAGGACGTAGGATACTTCAAAGTCTGTAGATATATAAGAATGTATCCATACCAAGGATCAGAGGTAGAAATTAGAGAGATATACTCATCTGGGAATGAGTCATCCTCTACCACTACATTCTCTTCCATAGGAAATTCTGAGATTAGCTCGACAAAAACTAAGGAATTTTTGGATTTAGCATATTGGAAATCTAGGTCAAACTCTTGGAGAATGACTATCCATTTGTTGAACTTTCCCCATATTATCTTTCAGGAAAAAACATATTGAAACGGATTTACATCTTCCACCACTATGGTTGTCCTCAGTAACATGTAGTGACATAGCCTCTGAATATCATATAGAGCTGCTAATGCTAATTTCTCGACATGGGAGTATGTGAGTTATGGACCAGCTAATGAATTAGTAAGATAATAGATGACATGCTCTGATATTTTTGTCCTCTTGAACCAATAATACCCCTATATTCGACTCTGGCATAGCCAAATACAATATAAAATATCGGGAGTAATCTGGTGGATGTAATAAAGGAGCCAACCGTAAATCCTTTTTTATTGCCTCGAATGTGAGTTGCGCAGTTTCATCCCATACAAATGGGGCGTCCTTCTTGAGCAAGTGCATGAAAACCTTAGTTATCTTGGCATAATTGACTATAAAATGCCAAAGGAAATTATATTTCACTTGCAGGCTCTAAAGTTTCCTGATGGAACGAGGAGGAGGAAGATTTACAATAGCCTCTACTTTCAAATGATCCACCTGTATTCCTTAGTTTGACATGATAAACCATAGTAGCCTCCCCGAATCGACGCAGAAAAAATACTTTTGGGGATTCAAGCGTAGCTTATAATGTCTACATCATTCAAAAATCATGTGAAGGTGATCTGGATGGTCCCTCCTCTTGCAAGAATGGGCAGGTAGACCATTCAATTACAACTCGACAATATTCTTGATGTCATGGAAGGAAAAGTTCATTTCCCGCTGAAAGGTAGCTACGATATTTTTCAAACCGAAGGATGTTTTATTCTATGATAAGGTACCCCAAGGACAAATAAAATTCATTTTTTGTTGGTCTTCCAACTTGATTTGGATTTGATTATGCCTAGAGAATCCATCCATAAAAGAAAAATAATTTTCTACCCACACAAGCATCAATGATATGATCAATGAAGGGCGTGGGATAGGTGTCCTTGGGAAAGGATTTATTTAGGTCATAAAAATTAGTGCAGACATGTATGGTGCCTTGTTTTTTTATCAATGTGAATGAGATTGAATACCCATTTCATTAGAGCAATTGGGTAAATAAACCCCGCTTTCATCAAATTCTTCACCTCAGCCTTGATGGCTACCACTTTCTGCAGATTTACATGTCGAAGATTTTGTCAAATAGTTTTAGCATCAGGGTAAGTATGAATTTCATGTTCTACAATAGATGGATCTATTCCTGGCATCTCCTCATATAACCAGCAAAACACATCATGAAATTCCTTAAACAAGGAAATATATATGATGATCTCCTTTGGAGGGAAGTTTTCACTAGTATGCACATTTCCAATGATGTTAGGGTTTGAAAATATGTTGATTGGAATGGTAGCAGAGATAGTTTCCATATTCCCCTCAACAAAAAATACTCCCACCTTTGGTAAAAGATTAATCGACAAATGAACACCCTTCGCTAGTATGACATGGAACTCTTGGTTCTCAATTCTTCTCAACTCTGGACGAAAAAAGGAACTATGGTTCAGATCTTCACAAGTCATATCTCTCCCACTAATAGCTTCCAAGATGGCTTAATCTGATGAAAAGACCATGTCTAAGTAGTTGTTTGAATATAAAGAGTTCTCTTCCCAAGTGGGCAGATAAGATTCATCTGAATCCACTGAGACTATAGAAGGAGTCATGATGGAATCAATGATGGAATTAACAATATCTTGATAAGTAACTTCCTTTTAAGATAAAGGCACTTGAGGCTCATAATTGGAAGGAAGGACCCAAGGATCAGCTCTATCGACAACTGTCGTGATAGACTTCCCTACACTTGTAGAACCTAGATATTTAATAGGGGATGGGATATCAAATGTTCCTATCAAAGATGCATACATTCCAGCCCCTAATCTCTCATTAGCTAATTTATTCAGATTAATCAAAGGTACTATGGAATAATTAGTCTCTAAATGACCCTTTCGAGTGAAACTGAGTTGGTAAATAGTAAGAAACTTCCCTTTTTGTGGAAACAATACCACTCGAAGAACGACCGAGGTGATCACACACATAGCATAAGTCCAACTTCTCCCTAAAAGCAAGTTATAATCTAATGGGGAATTGATCACTTCCTCCTCAACAAAAAGTGCTTTCCCTACCAGCTTTATTTCAAAAGCTCGTAGGATACCCTATGGATTAAAATACCTTCCGTCAAGAGTAGTAAAAAGAGTGTTCAATGGAACTAGCTCTAGGGAACATAGATATTCCCAACAAGAAATTGATATTACACATGTAGAAGCACCTTATCCAACCACTGTACATCCAACGGTTTTACCTCCATGGAAAACATCAGCCAAGAAATCCACATGATACAACAGGTGGATCTTAACATCTGAAATATTAAACTTCGCTAGCAGGATCAATGAATCCATGCTTAAGAGGGCATCCCATTGAGTAGGACAACTCTGTAACACCTTAAATCCTAAAATTGCACAAGGATTTTGAGCTAGGTCTTCAACTATAAAATAGTTAGAAGAAAATCTAGTGTTGGGATTGTGAAATGCTTGTTGGGCTATGAAAGGAGCCCAAGGGAGAAGTTTGCGCATAAGCAAAAGAAGGTACATCACGTGCACGACAAGAAGGAAGAGAGGTTGCAAAGGAAGCAAAGGGACTAGAGTAGGAGGAATGTAGATGCACGCGATGGAGGAAAGGAAATCATACAAGCGTATAGGTGATAATGGCTGGAAAGCGACAAGTGAAGATCTTGATCGTTAAAGATGGCGTAAGCATGCGGCAATGCACGTATGGAAGAATATGTGTAAGTTACGATGATAGTGCCTTGTGTCAGTCCATGACATCCTGTTCTAATGACTGATCACGACCTGTAACTAATGAGTAGTACGTAGTTGACCCTATGTGGTTTGATATAAGTTATAAATAGGAAGAACCCGTTCTGTATAAGGGTTGGTTGTTGGTCATTTTTGTTGGATGTTTTTTTTGTCACTATTGGTTATTCACTGGTTGCTCATGGCCAAGGACACCATTTTTGTTGTGTTTGAGTTAGAGTTAACAAAAGGGAAGAATCAAAGAGGATTATACTAGAAGTAGAAGACTATTGAGCCACAGATGTTGCAGCTGTGTACGCAGACCATTAGGATTAGAAGGAATCTGCAGCTGAGTGCGCAGACGGTAGATAGAAGAGTCAATACAGGATGTGTACGGATTAGTAGAAGTAGATAGAAGAATAAACTAGAGAGCATGAGAGAAAGAGGTTTGAGTCATAAAAGACATATTATAATATGAGTCTACAAGTCGTAGACTGCGAGGTGCTATATCCATTTCTCATGCCAGATGAAGAGCACCTTGGTGGTTTTTCCTAGATGGGTTTCCATGTTATTTTTGTGTTTAAATGGTTGGTTGATGTTGTACATGTTGATGTGAATGGTTGTTATTTTCTTACTGTATGATGATGAGATATTGTTTAATACATGGTAACATATTGTTAACTAATGAATGAATAGTTGCTAAAGAATTGTTGGAATGTGCAATAAAGTTGTGGTTAATTCCTTAAGTTAAAATATCAGCCGCGAATGGTCTGTTAGTTCAAATAATCTACTGCGTTGCACCAATTGTGCCATTAGTTAAGGTTAAGGACCAGGTCATGTCGCATGCACTGACATACAGTTGTGCCCAGTCATGCAGGAACCATCCAGTTGTCTAAGTTTCCTTTGTCGAGCACCTTGGTTGCGCACCAAGGGACATAGTTCTGGTAGTTACCCATTAGATATCTCAGCTGATACTGTGCTTGCCTCATAGGTGTTGCTGACATAGTTACTCTGTTAGGTCGATGTCTTATGGTTTATTGTTGGAATTATGGTTTTTTTGAACCGGGGGACACGATAGGAAGGTGATAGAAGCCAACAAATGGTTCCATTGTCGGGACCCTGAATCATTTGAGTCGAGGGAAATTTTGTGGAACCTAACAAAGAAAGAGATAGAATATTGGATGGACTGTAAAATGATAGCATTCGCAAAAGAGGAGAGCATAGGATCACGATTGAGTGCAAAGAACTAGGTATATGAGTATATATATTCTGATATCCACGAGGTATTCTTCACTGAATTCCCTATTATACTGTATGAATGGTTGACAATATTGGAAAATAGACAGACAAATTTCCAAAGAAGAGAATCCACCAAATGGAGTGATAAGTTGGTCCTTGAGGTAACCAGCATAAGTAACGCTATCTCTAGATTTGTTGATCTTTGGGTTGATAGTATCTTGCAATGATACATTACTGAGTTCATGGTAGATACTATATCTTTGTATAGTGAGGCTGAAAGAAATTTTTTCCAAGGACCCAAAAGAAAGTATTTCCTATCTATCAAGATTCTCACCTATGAAAAGGGTATCTTGCAGTTGAGTAGTTGAGTCGCGTGCGTGTGAAGGAGGCTATGTCATAGACGACCTCTTAAGAAAATGGGATAGGGTGAGTTGATATGTTCCCTAGAAGTATAGAACCTGAAATAAAAGTTGGATTCCTAAGGAGTGGAAGGAGATTCAGATCAGGAAAAAGAAGAAAGACCGAAAGAGGGAGATAGAACCTTAGTTTGTTCGAGGGGAGTGAACGCAAACTTTGATCGTACAAATACGGAGGGTCTTACAATGAAGAGGGGGACTATCGCCCAATTTTAGAAGGACTAGAGGACTCAGAAAACTCTGTTGGGACACCAAGGTTGGTACAACATTACATCACACCAGAAATATCCCTAGAGGTAAGATCTAGAGTCTCATCCCCAGAGAGGACTACAAATACTGATAGCACTGGTATTGCAACTAATAAAATCGAAGGTATACCTCCTTTGAACCCTTTACCAGAGAACCCCATCACCAACTCAATGGATGGAGTGGATATTCAGTTACCCACATTCAATGGAAATGGTGTAGAAGATCCAGAGGAGCATTGGTTCCTTTGAAAATTTGTTTGGATGGTTCGGTTAGTCCATAAAGCAGACATAAAGAAGGAACAAATGATCATGACTCTCAGGGGTTGTGTGCTACATTGGTTTATGAATTTTTATGCCACACTGGCTGAAACACCGCAGAAGAATTTGGACAAGATCTAAGCTGCAACAATCTCTGAGTTCAAAAGACCGAATTTTGAGTCGCAGTGTATCATTGAGATCAAAGAGATAAAAGAAGCACTGATAGAGTCAGTCTGGGACTTTGACCATCACCTTAAAACTTTGATGGCTAAGGTAAGTTTCCATATGTCGGATGTGTAACATAAAGAGTGGTTTATTGTTGTGATATTACCACACATACAAGGGCCGTTAATGCAACAAAATATTGAGTAGTAGACATAGGCGTTGGAGTTAGCAATGAAGCTAGAGGCCTCGCCCATTGGAGACGGTGCCGTACAAATGGTACAGATTTAATCACATTTGGATAATCTTACAATAGAGCTTCAGGACATCGAGAAGGGTAAGGAAGCACAAGAATATTTATGGTGCATGAAATGCGGAATGGACGGGTACACTAAGGATAATTACCCGACCTTCATGAACTATATCGCGTCAGGTGTACCGAATCCATTAAATGGCCATGAGCTACCATGGTGTTGTATATGCCAGTCTAGAGGGAATCACGATGAGGAGTTTTTATATTTTCAAAAGGTTGTAAGTACCCTGACAAACCTCTTTTGTAAATGGCATGCTACATTATCTCTGCGATAGACTATTTGACCAGATGGGATGAAGCTATTCCTGTTAACGATTGTATCCCTGTAATCGAAGCAAATTTTAGGTTTGAAATCATCATCACCCAATTTGGTTGTGCATAGATACTACTAAGTGGCCTAGGTACACATTTTGTTAACAATGTAATTCATGAGATGACTGCAGAATTTCATATCCAACATAAGAAGATGAACCCCTACCATCCTTAGGCTAATGGAATGGTCAAAGATTTTAATGAGATTATGAAAAATGCATTGAATAAGGTATGCAATGTGTATCGATATTATTGGGATTAGAAAGTATCAACTGTGCTATGGGCATATCGCAAAACCTTCAAGCAACTAATAGGGCACACGCCATCTAGAATAGTATATGGACAAGAAGTTGTTGTACCAATGGAGTACATTGTACCAAGTTTGAGAATTGTTGCACTGATGGAGATGACTGACGGAGATGCTGTCAAGTAGAATCTAACACAACTAGTGAAAATGGAAGAAGAACGTTTCATCATAGGATTCCATGAGACAGTAGAGAAGCAGCAATATAAATCATGGCATGATCACCACATTCAAGTTAAGCCTTTCGAAGTGGGAGGACTTGTGTTGTTGTATGATAACAAAATTTTCAAACACCCTCGAAAGTTAAAGACACATTGGATAGGGCCATATTTGGTCACGCACATCACTGACATAGGCACAGTAAAACTTCATATGCTAGACGGTAACTATCTCGTAGGTATGGTGAATGGTAGTCATCTAAAACTGTACTATGATGCTCATAATGTCCCAGGTTAGAACCATATCACACAAAAAAAAACAGAGGGTCTGAAAGACATAAAAATTACTCTATCGCACATTGGCATTGCAACAAGTGCAATGTACAGGGAAAGGGTGGAAAAATGTAGGGAAAAGAAAAAAGTGAAGTAAAAAGGAGGAAAGTACTGCAAAAAGAAAAAATGATAGGCTGGATGACATTAAAGTGCAGATATCTGACGAAGAATTAGGCAACTGTGACAATTAAGTGTCATTAATTCAACGAGATAAAAGGAGAACGATGGCGTGCTGTAAGGTCACATTCGACATATCCAACATAATTGTTATGACAGAAACAATGTAACACTCAATTTTACGACTTAATGAATGGATGTGGTAGCCGAGAAGCCCATGTGATAGATTAGACATTAACCGACCATTGCATGATGAATACACGACATGGTGGATGGTATAAGTGCAAGGCTTTGGTGACAAGCATTCTTTTACGACCATAGAGCAAGCTAGAGAAAAACAGAGCTGAGTGATTGCAGAGCTGAACCCTTTCATCCCTATTCAAGTAAGCTAATGCCCATGGTAATTAAGATCCCTAGCGACGGTGAGCTATCATACTCAACTGCTATCTCTGGTTGCCCAATCAAAGAAGAGATCACATCTGCTGAGATACAACAACTGTAGCAACAACCATAGATTGATCAAATGGTGAGAATGTACCAATGTGGTCGATCATACTACAATTCTGACATTAAGATCATGTGCTATGCCTACCCCAACTCAGAGACACCAGTTTCCCCTGCAGTTGCAGCACCTATCATGGAGCCAAGATAGCCTGCCCGGGAATTAGTTGGAGGTCCATTCAGACTCCCACAGACGAGGAAACACAAGAAGACCGCCACTCCTACTGAATATTTGGGTAAAGCGCCCTTAGAATAGGACCAAGAGGATGAAGAGGAGGATGAATACATTAAACAAGACTCACCACTGCGCAGAGGGCCAGATGTGGAGGAAGCTAAGGACAATTTTCTGCACTATGTTCGGCCAAGGAGAGCTGATGCGCAGAAGGTGAAACTCCCAAAGAAAGTAGTTACAACTTTGGTAGCACCATGAATCCCTAATAATGTCCCCCTACTATTGGATATCATGCCCAATTTATCCAAGCTGAATTTCAAAGACTTCGACACTCGACTATAGGAAGGAATAAAGAGACCGAAATTCATGATCCCATACTAGCCTGACCCAAGTCAAGCACAAGTGCTCAGGATGATGAAGTGGGTCAAGGGAGTTGGTCGCGTAGGTTTGATTAACCTGTTGTTTATGCCCCATTTCGGCCATTGTTTATAAGTTAACATGTACGTGAAGTAGCTATTGGACTACTTTCACAAAGGATTCCTATGGCTCGATCAACCATACCCAGTAAAAATCAAGTTGATCTCATTGATCATAGGCCTTACGAACTAAGGAAACGATATTGCGCCTTACTTGGTCCAGAAAGACACCACCCGGATCAAGAAAAAATTTAACTTGCAATGCACAAAGAGGGGCTTCCTAATTCAACCAATCAAGGACACAAGTTTGTGATTTGTTGCACAAATCTTATCATGTAATTTGTTACAAAAGATGTGTCCCAATTAGTGTTCGGCAGCGATGGTCGAAATCGTAGAACTATGTGCGCTCGGTGGAGAATTCAATTGGTCGCGATACTTACTCAATGAGCTGATTGATGATGCCACACAAGCCCAACAGGCTACTTATTTTGATTACAAATTCCATTACTCATGGATTCTTATTTTGATTTCATTCACTTTATAAGCCAACCCTCTTGGTTATGTGCAGATGGATGTCCTACTCCCTTGCCACGGTGCAAGGTATCAGAACCTATGGGAGGACAAGAAAGACACAAACCAATAGAAGGACAACAACATTGATTTATTTTTGCATGAAGAGGAGTTTCCTGACATTGTTTTGTGGTCCCACTAAATATGTGTTGCGATGGTACACAAGTACGCAACATTTATCAACTTTTAGGCCGGAGCACACAACATCATTTTGGAGTCGACGAAAGATGTGGCCAAGAAAGTGCACCATTATGGATTCATGGTGACGAATGAGGACATGGATGTAATCATCCACATATGGATGAAATAATGGCATGGCCCACTAGAAGAGCTACTACGCAAAGGAAAGGATGAAGAAGACTCACTAGTATAGCAAGTTCACGGTGAAGGAAATGAAGGAGGCAACAAATAGGGTAACTGGTCGAAAGATGAAAAATACCAAGATGACGATGATAGGGATAGCTCAGATCAATTTAATTCTATTAACACACCAATCACAAAGCCTATATAGACATAGACACAAACCAGGAAACAAGAAGGCCAACCACATCACAAAAAGCAAAAAGCGGATAAGGCAACGAAAAAAAACACCCTAACATAAGACGATGTGGGGGAGCTAACAGTAGTTGTTTCTAAAGTTATGCAAGATAGCCTTTCCAACTTGAAGATACAGCAATCCATCATAGATGATAAAGTGGGGGGCCATATGAATAAGTTGATCAAAGCAATCAACGAGGTCAAATCCACTGTTGAGGTTGAGACATATGGCATCAACCCCAATGTCCAAGTAGTCGCACCATAGTTAGTGCAGCCCATCAAAGTGACAATCCAAACCAGCACACTAGAAATTGTAATAGGCCCAAGTGCATTAGAAAATTTTGTGAATGGGTTTTCCACACTCCAATTAGACATCTCAAAGCTTCCCCTGAGTGAATTCTATGAAGTACAGTAGGTAGCTGTGACGAAAATGCGGCTAATAGAGAATGTTGTTTCCTGTTAGAAAACAAAACAACAAAAGAAGGAAAAGGAATGAAAGGCCTCGCTGAAGGAAAAAGAAAAATAACTTCAAAGGAGAATCAACCTTCTTACTGAGAGGGAATAGGAAATATCGGCGCGCAACAGTGTTGATGTATATGTAACTTCAGAATGTATTCACTTGTATTTCTTATGTATTGTAACCCAATGTTTATTTCAGGATGTATTTGTAACGTACTTGAGTCATGTCATGTCACGATGTTCCTATCGGGAGTTTCTATAATGTAAACAAGTCATGTTAAGTTAAGGTGGGTAACCCTCCTATTGTCTAAGGGTTAAAGTCCCCACAGTTCCGGGGCACTAGGGTTATTAGACTCACCTATTGAATTCAGCCCTAGTTGGGTTTAGTCAAGTCGGGAATTAGTATAAATAGAGAGATAGCCTCTCTATTTAGTACACAGTCACTCACACTTAGTTGTAGCGCATAGCTAAGGAAGAAGAAGACACTGGGGATAGGAAGAAAGAGGCTACTATTGTCGAGAAATCATCTTACCTTTTTGGGGTTTTAATTTTAGTATTGATTCTATCTCTGAGGAATTTGTGTGGTTTTCTCCATTTATGGTTTGGAAAAACACTGTGTTCATTGTCTCTTGTGTTTGATTGTTGTACTTGTTATTCTCTCAGTTAAATATCCTAAATTAATGCTATCTTGAATGATAAAAACTATCAATGTGATGAAATGAATGCAATGATGTGACTGCATGACACCATATGACCTAGATGAATAGACGACTAACTCTAGCAACGAGACTCACATAGGATGTGACTTGGAGTATATGTCAAAAAGGTCATATCATAATGAGAACGATGAAATAAGGTATAGATAGGATGAGATCCTTTACTTGTACTTGATGTTATGAACTGTCCCAATCAATATTTTCTAATGTCTAAAGGCCTGATAAAACCTTTGTTCTTTTCTCCAAGCCCCTAGTTTCATGGTTGGGTGACCCAAAATCGTGTGAGTAGGTTTCCACATAGCGGACTCTTAAAACATTAATGGTCCCCAATATAGATGTGTAAAATGAATTAATTGTTATGTAACTTACCCTTGGTTTTCCCCCTCATCCTGCTCTTTTTTCTACAAATTTCCCAACACAACTCCTTGAGTTACCTAGTCCGAAGTTTCATTGAGTGTTTGTAATTTTTTTTTATCAGAGATGAATAGGAAATTAAAATTAATTGGTTAGTCTAAGTTGTTAATTTTATTAATATCTATGGGTTTGGGAGAATCCTTGAAAGTTATGAGTATCTTATGAATTGATTGTTGACTACTTAGTAGACGTTATTGATTTAGAAATTCGTAAATTGTAAACTATGAATCTATTGAGGATTTTACACCTTCTCTCCTCAAAAGAGAGGATACCCAAATATATTTGTATTATTAACTACCTTTGGATGTACAAAACATTGATTAATTATTCATGTCATATACATTAGAGGGATATCACAAAACCTCATGAGAGATTAGGAGGTGTTAAGAATCTAGATCAGATTGGAAATTAGTTAAGATATTATGTAATTTACATTATGTAAGATTTCTATTGAATTAAAGAAAAGGTTTTGGAACCTTATTTTTTGTAACCTAAATTCAATGATATATCATATCTAGTGCTTAGGGAATGACCAATTGATGAGAATATAACAGAATAGGATAAAGACGTGAATGTGATAATACAGTGAAACTAGCATTGAATATACAATAAGAATTGAATTAGAGATGATGTTTCCTAAAAGATGGGGAGTATGTAATGCCCCACTCAAGGGTAGGAAAGGTGATTGAATAAAACCATTTGTTAATATAAATATGTGTGAGAATTTGATACAAAAGTATAATGTTTAGTGTCCTTGGGTAAATTGGCATGGTAGGATTAATGTATGAAGACTCTAATATCAAGTATGGATATAGTCCCAATACTCCGACCTAAGAGGATGCATTGGAAATATATAAACAATATTCATACCTATTCTATAACTTTGGGTTGAAGTTTCATGAAGTGGGGGTTTATGTAAGACCCTGTTATTACCTTGAATTTGGAGATTATTTCTGACTAGACTTTGAAGGAGTTTTATGAAGAATGACCCGACTATTTATTAATTTAGTATTTAAAACTTCATTCGGACATGTTATTGAGGGAATCTGGTTCTGGATGACTCATTCTTGGGTAAAATGATTAGCTACTAAAGAGATATGAACTAACCAAAATTGTCTGACATATGGATTATATGAGGATTTTAATTATGAATGAATGATAAATTTATGTGAATTTATCAAGCAAGAGTTAAATTCTATATTTTTTAATGATTGACAAATTTATTGTGTAGCATGTACTATTATGGTCTGTTGAGTGTGACAATAAAAGAAGGTACATGAATAGAAAGAGAGCATTAATATGCAAAGACTCTAAGGGAGTAAACGACTATGGAAGGTGATACCAAAATTGTTTGTAATGTTATTACATTTTAATATGTGTGATGCACGAGCATGCATGGACTCTAAATGAGTCAGGAAACCTCGATAATTAAGGTCAACGAATAATTATGTTATGATTAAAATCTTATTTTATGAGATTTGATGCACATGGTGTTATATGTGTAGGTGATGGGAGACGATTTCCAATCGACCGACTTGAAGTGATGGGGCTGAGAAATTATATGTGTAAGGATAGTAATGAGCAACGCAATAAGGTTTGAATAAAGTGAGGAAAACACCAGCTCATCAGATGCACGTGTCGTAAGGGTAAGACGTGAGTAGTTCACTCGCGAGGGTTATACTGGGGGGTGTGCAATAGGGATTCAGTCCTATTCCTTAGCAACCACCTGGATCTTCATAGGGTAGGAGAACTAAGGTAACATTGGCTCAATCATCATAACCAACTCCCTGCCTATGGGAATCATCGAAAGGGCATGCTAGGAGCATAGCACCTTGATAATTCCGGTCGCGAAAAGAATGTAGCGGTAATAAAAAACCTAAATGAACTAAAGATAAATAATAATAATAAAAATGGTCTCAAAGAACATAAACATATCCATATTTGTTAAATGAAATAAATAATTAATAATAATATGAAATAAATATCATAAGTAAATATATGCACTAAATAAACTAAAATAACCTAAACTAAACTTAAAACTAAGTAAAATATAACCTAAGATAATAAGGTTGAGTCAATAAAAAAAAATAAAAAAATTTAGGTAAAGAATGAGTTAAACTAAAGGGATGCATGGATTCATTGTTATTAACGAAAGGGTTAGTAAAAATAGAAAAGGAGGAAGAGACACGAGATTTTTCCTCTTTCGGTGGCCAAAGCGTGAGCACATATTGATTTTGTGACTGAGAAGCGACTGTGAAAGAGTGTGGTTCAATAAAGCAGCTCCGCCATTGTATTTCAACCTTCGGCCTCGTCCTCACACGAAAATGGCTAGAGATATCAATGGGTATTCTACTAATGTTAAAATTATTTTGTTTCATGAATTGTAATTATTTCAACTAGTTGTACCATGGAGACAGATCTTATGATTTTATGCATGTGCAAGGATGAAATTTTGAATTAGTGTTTTATGGGATATTGGTATATGTTTAAAATTTGTTTATTTTTATCAGTTTAATAGGAATTATGCATGACCTTTAGCTATATTTATCATACCCCTTGGAGGTTCATTACAAAAACTCACCCAAATTAAACCATTTGATCCATACTTTTTGTTGCCTGCTAACATAGTTCCTCAAGTAGCCTTCCAAGCATTCATTCACTCTCTTTATTTGGCCATCAGTTTGTGGATGATATTTTGTGATAGGTGTCAAATGTTTTCCCACCATTTTGAAGAGTTCTTTCAAAATTTCACTCAAAAATATGTTATCTTTGTCACTAACAACGCTCTTGGGAAGTGCATGCAATCTAAAAACTTCTTTAAAGAATAGCTAAACCACTTGTGCAACAGTGAAAGTTGTGGTAACATATAATTAATGATAAAATTTAGCGATTCTATCCTGTTGATGTATTTGTAACTTCCAAATGTATTCACTTGTATATCTTATATTGTACCCTGATGTTCCTATCACGAGAATCATTTGTATTTCATTATACCCCAATGTTCCTATCAGGAGAATCATTAATATAGTAAAGTCATGTAAATTCATTGAGGTTAACCCTTCATTGTAATTCATTGATTTAAGGTTAACCCTCCTTGTTTATCGGAGGGTAAAGTCCCCATAGTTGTGGGGCACTAGTTATTAGAATCTCCTAGAGAAGTTGGCCTTGGTAACTAAATTTTAATTGAGGCTGACTTGTTGGAGTGGAAATAAAGTGAATGAAAAAATATAAATAGAAGTGAGGGTCTCCTCATTTATACAACAATACGCAATCACTCAACTGGGGCGCATGAATGAGAGAGGAAGTGTTGGCACAAGTGAGAGAGATCAACTGTCGGATATCATCTTTATGTATTTGGGTTTTAATGCTGCCATTGGTGCTCATTCTATCTCTAAGGAAGTTGCAGGGTTTTCTCCTTTATGGTTTCCCCGAGTAAAGTTCTTTTTGTCTCTTGTCTCTTGCGATTATTGTTTTGCATGTTATTCTCTCAGATAAGATCCTAAGATCATATTGCTTAAATGATAAAATTATAACATGGTATCAGAGCTAACCTAAGAAGAAGACATTGTGCAGCTATAGAAGCTAGGAATTCTTACTTTTTGGGTCTCTCTCCACAATCCATCAGCAAAAGGAGGCTAGGCTAACTCTCCATTGAAGGGTGCATCTTTCTGTCGAAGCAAAATTTGATTCCGGGCATTTTCAATTTTTGCTACGGGAAGTTAGGGATTTTTAAAAAAGAGGAATTTTTGAGTGGGCCCTATATAGGATTACTATCCTCGTAAAAATAAAAGTTTAAAGGTGTGGGTCAAGATTTTTGGTTGGGTAAAACTCTGGAAAAGTCAAACCCTAGTTTTACCACAGGCCTGAAAAACCCTAAAATACTAAAACTGGTAGTTTTGGAACATTCGCTATATCTCAATATTGAAGAAGTCTCAGGGGATGAAATTTTCACAAGACGAAGATAAAATCCTAGTGTACCCTATGTAAGCATTTCAACCTTATATTCACTATATTCTGGGAGATATGATTCCTCCAAATTAGGGTTCCAGATTCTTCCAAGATTCATCCCTAAACAAGACACCTAGGGAGAATTGCTTTATCTCGGTATACAAAGATTAAAATTAAATTTCGAAATATGTTACAGACAGGAAATGGAATTTAATTTCTAAGGTAAAAGTTTCAGACACTAATGATGAAACAGGGACATGTGGAAGTCAGTACAAGTTCACCATGCTGAACAATATTGAAATAAGTCACCTTGGGAAAACTCTCATAACTCCCAATTGGTGAAACCAATTATGGTAAAAGCAATGGTGTTGTAAATAGAATAGACAAGGTTACCTCATTACGAAATTTCCAACATAGAGGAGTAGTAGTTTCATAGATACTGCAGAAACAGTATCAAGCATTTCTGCAGAAGAAATTGAAAAACTAGGGCTTCCTATTCTCGGAGGTTCCCTCCACCGTTTTCAAAAAAAGAGTACATTGGATAGATTTCCTTGGAGAGGCATATCTTACTATCCAAATAGAAGTTTGAAAATTAGGGTTTCTCTAACAAACCCTATATCATCTAGCTCTGAAACTAGGATGGACATCTCTGTTAACTTTTTATATGCTTAGCTAAGACATCAATATTTCATTTCATTTTCATGAAAAAAGCATATAAACAGGATGAATGAAAGATAGACAAGCACAACCATAAAAAAGGAACACAAACATTTATCTTGGGAAAACCCTAAAGGGAAAAACCCAGCAAAATCTTCCTCAATATAGATGCCCCAAAAAGATAAAAGATAAAACCAGCAAGGAGATCAAAGCCTAATCCTCCTCCTTCTCCAGCTACTTCTCTTCTCCACTAATTCGCTACACAAGTGAGAGTGTGTGTGTCTCAAATGAGGAGCACTACACCTCTATTTATATTCATCCGTTCAATTAAGTTAACTCATTTGACATGTAGTCTCGAGTTAAATCATGTAGGCTTGAGTTACACATGTAGGCTCAAGTAACCACACTGGGGTGCTGATGACCCACCTTTAAAATTAGAGGGGACTACCTCATGAATCTTATTAGTTCTTCTAATGAGGAGCATCGAGGTACAATGTAATACAAGTGGTTATCCTGGTAGGACCATCGGGAACCACAAAAAGATACATATAGAATATTCTTCGATGTTACAATATTTCAACACTCCCCCTTAATGAGAAGGGTATTCTATAGCAACATCAACAACAACAAGATTAGAGATAGGGGACATCATCAAAATCAGTAGGATAACACATCTATAAATCATTGGAATATTTTCAACATCATGTAGTCTTCATATTCAATCTTCAGTCTTCGTCATCAGTAACATCTTCAGTCTTTGATCAGCAACATCTTCAGCATTTTGATCTTTGAATTAGTAATGACGTCTTCAGCACTTGGAACTTTCGATCAGCAACATCTTCAGCACTTTGAATTTTTGATCAGCAACAACATCTTCAATATTTTGACCTTTTGATCAGCAACATCTTCAGCACTTTGACTTTTCAATCAGCAACAACATCTTCAGCACCTTGACCATTCAATCAACAGCAACATCTTCAGTACTTTGACCTCTCGATCAGCAATATCATCATAAACACTTTGCCCTTTCGATCAGCAAAAACATCATCATCATCATATTATGATCTATCGATCATAATCATCATCACATTCTAATCTTTCAATCAAAAACATCATCATCATACTCTGATCTTTCGATTAGAAACATCATCAACATAGAAACATCATCATCATACTCTGATCTTTCAATCAGAAACATCATCAACATACTTTGATCTTTCAATCAGAAACATCATCATCATACTCTAATATTTCGATCAGTATGTCATCATCATCATACTCTGATCTTTCGATCAGTAAGACATAATCATCATCAACAACAACCTGCAATCCAAAACTCAAAGACAAAAAGTCTTTGGATCATTTTTGGACTTAAAGTCCAGGGTTGATACAATCCCACCACATTCTCAACAACCGAAGTTACTGGATTGATTACGGGAGAATCATTCCCTGTCACTTTAGGACTAAGTCCAAGGATGATCCAATCCTACCACATTCTCGAGGACCAAAGCCACCGAATTGATTACGGGAGAACCAGTCCCTATCACTTTAGGACTATGTCCAAGTATGATGCAATCCTACCACATTCTCGAGGACTGAATCCACTGGATTGATTACAGAAGAATCAGTCCCTATCACTTTAGGACTATGTCCAAGGATGATGCAATCCTACCACATTATCGAGGACCAAATCCACCAGATTGATTACGGGAGAATCAATCCCTATCACTTTAGGACTATGTCCAAGGATGATGCAATCCTACCACATTCTCGAGGACCGAAGCCACCGGATTGATTACAAAAAAATCAGTCCCTATCACTTTAGGACGATGTCCAAGGATGATGCAATCCTACCACATTCTCAAGGACCGAGGTCACCGGATCTATTATGGATAGACGTCCTGGGATGATACAATCCCTCTTCATTCTCGAAAACCGAGGTCTCTGGATCACTTTATGGCAAGTTCCCAGGGATGATACAATCCCGTCATGTTCTCAAGGACCGAGGTCACCGAATCTATTATGGACAGATGTCCCAGGATGATACAATCCCTCTTCATTCTCGAGGACCGAGGTCTCTAGATCACTTTAGGGAAGATGCCCAGGGATGATACAATCCCACTGCAACATCACTACTCCCCCTTTCGAGGAATGTCTTTCCGAACAACACCAAGCTTGTCTCAAAAGTGTTCGAACTGTACTTGAGGCAGAGGATTTTTTAGTACATCATCATCCAAACCATCATCATCTACATATTCAGTATGTGAATACTGAACTATCACCATCTGTATCTCCAGTATGTGAATATTGAAAGCATCATCATCTATATCTTCAGTATAGAAA
This sequence comes from Pseudotsuga menziesii, assembly GCA_001517045.1. NCBI lineage: Eukaryota > Viridiplantae > Streptophyta > Pinopsida > Pinales > Pinaceae > Pseudotsuga > Pseudotsuga menziesii. Next base: position 216,294 of record LPNX011073397.1, on the reverse strand, counting down.
TATTGAAAGCATCATCATCACTATATTCAGTATAGAAATACGAAATCACCATCATTTGTATCTGTAGTATGTAAATACTGAAATATCATCTATATCTTCAGTATGGGAATACTGAAATCATCATCATCTATATCTTTAGTATGGGAATACTGAAATCATCATCATATATATCTTCAGTATCAGAATACTGAAACATCATCATCTCTATATTCAGTATAGAAATACTGAATCACCATCATCTGCATCTATAGTATCATCATCTGCATCTTATCTTGTATGTATAAATACCGGATTTCTATGTGTTACGTCGGAACACAGGGTTCTTTGTCATCACAACTATGGTTATCACATAGAATCATTGTAGTGTCCATATTCAGGTCAAAGAGACCTGATATCAGCTTCTGAGGCCATATGGATTCACAACTTAGTAGAGCAATCTGCTATGTATTCTACTTCAACCGTGCTAAGAGAAACACTGGACTGTTTCCTGCTAAACCATGAACTCATAGTAGACCTCAAACAAAAGCATATACCTGATGTGCTTTTCCTGTCTGAGATACTTCCAGCCCAATCTGCATCTGTGTATCCATGCAATCTATACTCATGGATACCATCATAGTATATACCGAAGTCTATAGTCCCTTTTAGATATCTCATCACATGTTTTGCAGCTACTAGGTGAACCCGTCTTGGTTGAACAAGATATCGACTTAAGGTGTTCACAACAAAACAAATGTCTGTTCTGGTATTTGTTAAGTACATCAATGACCCAATGATTTGTTTGTAGTGAGTCACATCCACTAACTCTAATGAGGCATCAGCTAACAGCTTCAGGTTGGAGTCCATGGGTGTGGCCATGACTTTGCATTCCAACATATTGAATCTCTTCAATATCTCTACCACATAATTTCCCTGGTTAAGAAAGATTCCTTCTGAACTTTGCCATACTTCTAGACCCAGGAAATAATGCATTAACCCAAGGTCTTTCATCTCAAATTCTTCTGTTAGTTTCTTCCTGCTTTCCATGATCTATTTCTCATTCCCTATCAAGAATAAGTCATCCACATATAGTAATAGAATGACAAGTACATCTTCTACAACCTTGTAGGAAAGGTTAGGATCGACTTTACTCTTGGAAAATACCATGCTCATTAGGAAACTATCTATTCTTCCATACCAAGCTCTAGGAGCTTGCTTCAGGCCATAGAGGGCCTTCTTCAGCTTGCATACTTGATTCCATCTGTCTTCAAATTCAAATCCTCATGACTATTCGATGTAAAACTCTTCCTCAATCATACCATTAAGGAAGGATTTTCTTTACTTCATCATGGAAGAAACTACCATGATAGTTTTGAAGAAAGTGTACCTTGCTTCCTGGAGTAAGTGTATCTTAAGAATTAATTCCCTCTTTCTGATAGAAACCTCTAGCCACAAACCTTACCTTACTTCTATCAGCAACATATATTATCTTGCAAATCCATTTGGAAGATACCATATTCTTGCTTTCTAGTTTGAGTACTATATCCCAAACATCATTATAGTATCATAACATCTTCTATGAGTTTTTCTTCTTAGATAATCAACATATCCTAGTATTCTGCATTCAACCTTGAATGTTGGAACCCACTTTACTCTTGGTAAAGTCTTGATCCATCACAAAGCTATCCATCATGTCGTACCATGTCGAACTTAGATATAATTTTCTGTAGTCACTCCCCCTGAAGTGGAGTATCATCTTCCCTCTTCATTCTGTACAGGTGGTTCTATGCTTGATATATACTGGTCAATAGAGTATGTCATGTCATAGTCTATTCTTTCTGGGGAGAATCACGAACCTTGCTTTGTACACTTGTTCCATCATATCATATACATCATTCCCCATGATCAACTATTATTCTTTGATCATAGCTTCTTTCATAGCATTATTTTCTTCATCTTGAGTTATCTCTTGTACCCATGGTGGTCTTCATCCTTCATGGTGGATCTACCATTCTTTGGAGCTCTTTATTCTGTCATGGTGTCTCTGACCCTGGGAGCTTTAGATTCATGTTTATTGGAGTGAATCTTGAATTGTCATCACTTGTTCTTTGGAACAAGTCTCATCCTTCTTTTCTTGTAGGAGGTTGTACATGACCTTTCCTACAATTCAAATGCACCAGCTGCATGGTTAGAACTATTGCATAAAACATATGCATAATGAAAAATTCTTATGCATCATGCAACTGTTTAGTCAATACAACATTCATCCATATCTCACATAAAATTTCTAGATGCCTTCCATCTCCACCATGACATTATTGAGATTGTGCACTAATCCAATATGTCAGCAAAGAGGTTTCATAAGTAGCAATGGAGAGTTGTATAGCACCATGAGCTACTTACCCATCACATGCATATTAGTAGTATACAGTCATTAATGCAAACAATCTATCATGCATAACACATCAACTGAATATAATCAAATGTATAACAAAAAAATATCATGAAATGACAATTTAATACTTATCTTTTTGTTTTGTTTTGTGGGTAGAATCCATCCTGATCATTCTGCTTTATTATTTTCTTCATTCATGAAATAATCATTTCTTATCCAAATGACAAGAATTGAGTTCTTCATATTCCTCATCGCTTGAGGGATCTTCTTTGAATGGTGAGAGCTTGATCTTCAATTGCTCCCATCTTCTTCTTCTCTTATTATGAGTCGAGCTAAAAGAAATTACTTCCTTCTGGCATACATTATTTGCATGAATCCCATGATCCTGGGAGGCCATTCAAGGTGGCTATCACCACTTCTGCAATCTCCACTTCTTCTTCTACTACTTCAAGTTGTTCTGCATTCTGGATCTTCACATTCTTCAACTATTTTCTCAAAGCCATCTTCTGATTTAAGTTCTTATCTTCAAATAGCTTGATCAAGGAATCAAATATCTTCGGTGTATTTAGGGAAGACACTTGTGGTAGAATTTGATCCGCGATTGAATAAAAAATGATCTTCTTGGCCTTGATCAAGTTCTTCTTGTGTAAGGCTTTGAGCCTCATCTCTGTATGGAACTGGAACCTCTCTACTTATGTAGGTGTCCAATTCATTTTCTTTAAAGAGATCATATACTTCCATGCTTGGAAGTTGTAAACTTTACCAAGCTTATCATCAATCTGATGTGATATATCACTTTGGAATGACAACCTCAAATGCAAATAGCAAAAGATTAGATCTTACCGATTTGAGGTGTCCGTCCTGCTTCCAAAGCTAGTTGATTTAGGGTTTGTCAGAGAAACCATAATTTTAAAAACTTGGAATATTTAATATATTATTGGATATAAATATATATCTCTTCAAATGGATCTGTCTAATGTACTCCTTTTTTGAAAACAGTGGAGGGAAGCTCCCAAAACAGGAGACCCTAGTTTTCCAATTTCTTCTGCAGAAATGCCTGTCACTGTTTCTGTGATATCTCCAAACTTTACATTTATATATGTCTAAAATTTTTCACTGAGGTAACCTAGCATGTCCCTGATCAAACACCACATGTTTCATCAGAATGGGTTTCACCAAATGGGATTTATGATCCTTTTCCCACGGTGACCTGTTACAAGACTGTTCAAAATAGTGAAGTTGTATAGACTGCCATGTGTCACTGTTTCATCTTTTGGTTCTTAAATTAGGACAAAATAAATTACAGTCCTTGATATTTCTGAAACATCTTCCATAATTCAATTTGGACCTCTGTATCCCAAGCTATAGCAATTTTCCCTAGGTGTCCTGTTTAGGGATGAATTTTGGAAGAGGCTAGAACCCTAACTTGGAGGGATCATATCTCCCAAAATATAGCGCATCTGAGGCTGAATTTTGGATACAGTGTACATCAGGATTTTATATTTGGACTATGCAATATTTATCTCCTAAAACTTCTCAAATATTGGGATATAGTGAATGTACCAAAACTTAGCAGTTTTAGTATTTAGGGTTTTTCTAGCTCGGCGTCAAACTAGGGTTTGACTTTCCTGGAGTTTCACCCAACCAAAAAACTTGATTCAGGTCTCTAGAATTCGATTTTGATGAGGAGAGAAATCCTATGCTGGGCTCACTCAAAAATTCTTCTTCTGCAAGAATACCTAGTTTCCCGCACCAAAAACTGAAAATGCTTGGAATCGAATTCCGCTTCGACAGAAAGATTCGCCCTTCAATGGAGAGTCAGCCTATCCTTCTTTTGCTGATCAATTGTGGAGAGAGAACCAAAAAGTAAGAATCCCTAGATTCTATAGCTACATAATGTCTTATTTTCAGGGTGTCTCTGATACCATGTTAAATTTTCATATGCTTAGCTAAGACATCAGTATTTCATTTCATTTTCATGACAAAAGCATATAAACAGGATCACTAAAAGATAGAAAAGCACAACCATAAAAAAGGAACACAAATATTTATCTTGGGAAAACCCTAAATGGAAAAACCCAGCAAAATATTCCTCAATATAGATGCCCCAAAAAGATAAAAGATAAAACTAGCAAGGAGATCAAACCCTGATCCTCCTCCTTCTCCAGCTACTTATCTTCTCCACTAATGCGCTACACAAGTGAGAGTGTGTGTGTCTCAAATGAGGAGCACTACACCTCTATTTATATTCATCCATTCACTTAAGTTAACTCATTTGACATGTAGGCTCAAGTAACCACACTGGGGTGCTGATGACCCACCTTTACAATTAGAGGGGACTACCTCATGACTCTTATTAGTTCTTCCGATTAGGAGCATCGGGGTATAATGTAATACAAGTGGTTCTCCTGGTAGGACCATCGAGGACCACAAAAAGATACATATATAATATTATTCTAAGTTACAATATTTCAACAACCTCAAACCGATAAGATCTAATATTTTCTATTTACGGTTGGGATTCTCATTTCAAAATGACAAATCACACCAGCTTGATGACAAGGTTGGTGAGGCTGGCAACTTCCAAGAATGGAAGTATAATATCTCACTAGTTCTTGAAGGAAATGAATTCGACACCTACATAAGTAGAGAGGTTCCAGTTCCAGAGGGAGATGAGGCTAAAATCCTTACATAAGAAGAAATTGGTCAAGGCCAAGAAGATGATTGCTGATTCAATTAAGGATCACCTGATACCGCAAGTATCTTCCCTAAAGACACCTAAAGAGATGTTTGATTCCTTGACCAAGCTATTTGAAGGGAAGAACATAGATCAAAATATGAATTTGAGAAAATAGTTGAAGAATGTGAAGATCCAGAATGCAGAGACTATAGAGTCATACTTTACAACAGTCTCTCAAAACAAAGAACAAATTGAAGCAGTAGAAGAATAAGTGGAGAATGCAGAAGTTGTGATAACCACCTTGAATGGCCTCCCATGATTATGGGATTCATTTATTCAAGGAATATGTCCCAAAAGGATTATTACCTTCAGTAGACTCTGGGAAGAGCGCACACAAGAAGAAGCTCGACTGATAATAAGAGAAGAGAATATGGGAGCAACTGAAGATCAAGCACTCATGATTCAATGAAAATCCCTTAAGCGATGAGGAATATGAAGAACTCAATTCTTGAAGAACCTCTTATCCATATTAAGCAACTGGATAAGAAATGATGTTGTTATCAGTGAAGAATATGATGAACATGAAAGGAGTATACCCACGAAACAAATAAAGATAAGTATTCAATTGTCATTTCATGATATTGTTTTTTGTTATGAATTTGTTTATATTCAATTGATGTATTATGCATGATAGAATGTTCACATTAATGATAGTATACTACTAAATATGCATGTGATGGGTAAGTAGCTCATGGTGCAATACATCTCTCCATTTCTACTTATCTAGAATGAAACCTCTTTGCTGACATATTGGATTACTGCACAATCTCAATAATGTATTGGTAGAGATGGAAGGAATCTAGAAAAGTTTCTAGGAGATATGGATGAATGTTGTATTGGATAAAATAGTTGCATGATTATATCTTTATGCATCAAAATTTTCCATTGTGAATATGCCTTATGAAATGTTTCTAACCATACAAATGCATTTGAATTGTAGGAAAGATCTCGTACAATGACCTACAAGAAAAGAAGGATGAGACTTGTTCCAAAGAACAAGTGACGATAGTTCAAGAAATGATCCAAGATGAACAATAATATGATGATACTTTAAAAGAAAGAAAGAGGCCTGACAGGCACTCTAGTTATGTGACACTGTTGAGCGATATCATTGATGTAGAGCCTTCCAGCTATGAAGAAGTAGCCAAGAAGAAAGGGAAGGAGAATACCATTTCAAGAAGAATGATGTCTAGGATGCATTATCAAGACCTGAAGGGAAGTCCATAATTTATTCCATATGAATCTACACAATCCAACATGCAGTATATGGAAACATCGTGGGATGGAAGGAAATATTCATAGCACAAGGCTTCTCACAGAAAGAAGGCATAGACTACGAAGACACATTTGCATCTACTAGAAGTTAAGACACATGACAGGAAGAATCATGTGTGCAAATTAAAGAAGGCCTTGTACGAGCTTAGAAGGCACCCATGGGATAACACATACATGAGGATCTTGAAGATCACCTAGAGTGATGAATATCTTAACCTTTGCTACAAGTTGAAGATGGAAGCCTATAGAGGATGACAAGCTCACAGATGGGTGCAAGAAAAACTTTTGAAAAGGTTGAAGATAGAGGATCTTGGTATCCAGTGACCCTAGATGGATACATAGAATATTAGTAGTAGAGGAAACTACTTGTCACTCCAGGTAAATAATTTTTCAATGCATAGAGTACAAAAGATAGAGGGAGAATGGTGCTCCACTTCAGAGGGAATGACTGTAGAAGATCCTGAGGTTTGACATGGTACGACAGGATGGACAGCTTATTGATGGCTCTAGGATTTACTGAGAGTAAATCATATTCCATCCTTTGCTTCAATGTTGAAGGAAAAATATCATTGATGGTCCTATTATATGTTGATGAATTGATCCTGGCAGGAAAAAAGGAAGTCATTAAAGTTGCAAGAAGAGGAAGCTTTCTACGCATTTTGGTGTGGAAAAATGAAAATGAAATCTCCCTGGGTCAAGGGAAGTATGTAGTAGAGATCCTAAATATGTTTATGGTGATGGAATACAAGTCTTTGGAAATTGAACCCAAGAGATAGAACAATTACAGTCACAAAATTGCTAATCAAACATGAAAAATTAACATCAAAGGAGACTGGAATTGGATCATAACACTAATATGTGTTGAGTAAGTGTACAATATCCAAACTTATGAAGTAATAGGATGCTGTAATATATAATTTTATGAGAGAATAAAATGCATAAAGATCCCATTCAAAATAGTAAAAAACCAGGTTTACCAAAATTAGTCAAATCCCCCATAGGTGCATAAAGCAGTTTCCAAATCTAGGTAGATGCTCACGAATTGTCTAAGTGGGAAAGATAAAGAGGGATTGAAAGAAAACTCATACATGATTTTATTTGGAGAAAAGAAGGGAGGATGATGTGGGAAAAAAACAAGGAAACTACACCTAGTCTAGCTTTTCCTTTTTCCTTAATTCAGAAATAAAACAAGGCAGCTTTTTAGAAAAAGAAGATATATGCTTTAGAGAATCTAGAATAAACAAGACATGGTAAATTAGGTTTCTAGGATGTTTCCCAAGCACTCCATGACTCAGTTTTAGCATGTGTTGACTTCTAGGATGTGTAGAAGGAAACTAGCATAGAATGGAATCTAGGAAACTAGGTAATCAGACAAAAATAATTAAATTAATGTCTAATGTAGGTAAATATGGGCTGATTATTATAAGAACCCCCCTTAAGCCTGAATTTATGAGTAAATATCAGAAAAATATAGGGCCTAGAAACAAGGCTTAGTCACCCTTTACATACTACTTGTCCATACAACCAAGGAAAGAGGCAAAAACCCAGTGGGAAAATCCTACCTTAAAGATGGACAGGAAAAACAAACTTTTGGAAATATTCTCATCAATCATGCTTCACAACATGGTTAGAAATCCCCAATAGTGATTTGTGATTTTTGAATGTCTTCTAACAAAAAACTTTGGTGAAGATGTCTACTACTTGTTCTGAAGAGCACAGAAGAGTAGATCAATGGTACAATCATGCACAAGCTGTCTGATGTAGTGCATATGGATCTCAATGTGCTTGGTTTTCTATCTCTGAATTGGATCAGTGTAGATTTGAATGGTGCTCTTATTATCATAGTAGAAAATGGTTGAAAACTCTGATTTGAAGCCACATTCTCCAAGTATCCCCTGCAACCACAAACATTGAGTTGCTACATTTACAACTCCTCTATACTCTGCTTATGTAGATGAGAGTGCTATGGCACTCTGCTTCTTGTTTGACCAGATGATTGGTCCTTCTGGAACCATGAAAACATATCCTGATGTATACTTTCGATATGTGTTGTCACCTACCCAATCACTGTCAGTAAACCCAATCAAATAAAGATCAAATTTTTCTTTGCAGAAGATCCCATGAGTTCTTGTTCCTTGAACAAAGTTTAGGATCCTTTGGGATGCTCTCCAGTGGATATCATGAGGCTGATCCATGTATCTAGAAGCCACATTAACTACATAATACAGACTAGGTCAAGTGTGTGTAAGATAAATCAAACACCCAATCAACTGCCTGTACAGTGTATTATTTACCATAGGAGAAGAACCTGCTTCTTCAATCTTAACTCCTGAAATGAAGGGAGTCTTGCTTGGATTTAAATCTTCCATGTTGAATTTTTTAAGAAAATACAAAGCATATTTGGACTGATTTACTTTGATTCCATGTTGGTATTGAGTAATTTCAATACCCAAGAATTGGCTCAACAATCCCAAATCTGTCATAGAAAATGCATGGTTCATTGCATCCTTCAAGGACGCAATATCTTTATTTGAAATTCTTGTAATCAGAAGGACATAGAAATACAATATAAAAATCATAAAAGAACCATGAATCAGCTTCAAATAGACATTAGTATCATACTTGCATCGAACAAAAATCATTGATAGAAAAAAGCCATCAATCTTGGCATACCAAGCCCTGGGGGCTTGCTTGAGCCCATACAATGATTTCTTTAACCTACAAAATAAAGATGGATTAGAAAAAAACCATTCAGGTTACTACCTATAAATCTCCTCAGTGAGATATCCATTTAGGAAATCACACTTCACATCCATGTGATGCACTTCCCACTACTTCAAAGCTGCAGTGGCTAGAGCTAGCATTATGGAGTCAATCTTTGCCACTGGTGCAAAGGTTTCATTGTAGTCAATACCATGTACTTGTGAGTAGCCATTCACTATCAATATTGCCTTATATTTAAAAATTGAACCGTCAGCAGAAAAAATAGTCTTTAAAACCCACTTACATTGAACTAGCTTCCTCCCTAGGGGAAGATCAACCAGTTCCCAAGTGTTGTTCTTCAGGAGCGAGCTCAATTCTTCTTTCATGGATTTTTTCCATATTAAATCATGTGATACATATTCATACATCCATGGATATGATTCAACCATCAAATATCACTTCTCAGCAAATAGAGGATCTTTCACACAAAGGCCACTCTCAAATTGAGATCTAGTCCTGCTAGTGTCACTAGGATTTCCAGCTAGTTCCCCAGCTACATGAATTGTATTTTCTTCCCATTTTGGTCTTGTAGGAATGTTAGGATATGCAATCAAATAATTATTATCAGACATATAATAATCATCAAACTCATTAGTCTCTCCACTTACAATCAATAGATCTGGTGGTGAAGACTCTCCAACTTCAACTGCTACTAAAGGCTCTTCTTGGAACTGAACAATTCTTTCAATGAAATATTTGTTAGTGATAAATTTTATCAACTTGTACCCTTTTGAATATTTAGAATACCTAACAAATAGGAACTCTTGGCTTTGGGGCTGCAAAACCTTCCTCTTTTCAATTGGGATTGTAGCCCAGGCCTTTGAGCCAAAAATACTAAAATCGGTCACATTTGGCTTGTGCCCACTCCAAGATTCGAAAGGAGTCATACCATCAAGGTGATTATGAGGGACCCTATTTTGGATGTAGGATGCACATTTTATAGACTCAGCCAAAAAATTTGATGGCAAAGTCTTAGCCTCCATCATGCAGGTTTCCATCTCCTTCAGTGATCTGTTCTTTCTCTCAGCAACACCATTTTGTTGTGGTGTGTAAGGGATTGAATGCTGCATCTGAATACCTACATATTTACAATACTGAATGAAATCAGAATTGACATACTCATGACCATTATCATATCTGAGGATCTTGAGTTTCCTCCCAGACTGGTTTTCAACCAAGACTCTAAAGACTTTGGAGAGGTCAAAAACTTCAGACTTATGCTTCAGGAAGTAAACCCAACAATACCTGGAAAAGTCATCTATGAAGTTCATTGCATATTTGGTTTGAATCATGGACATATGAGGGAATGGAACAGCAATGTCACTTCCTAGGATACAACCTTGATAGAATCCCTTAGAAAACTTGCTCTTTGGTAACCCTATGACCATATCTTTTTCACTCAAATTAGAAAGATACTTGTAGTTAATATGGCCAAATATTTCATGCCAAAGGTTTCTTCCTTCATTAGCATGAATCATAAGAGAAGAGTTGTTTGAGTAGGGTATAAAATGGGAAAACTTGTATACCTTCCAAGTGTGATCAACAACACCTTTTTCTATGACTTTACCATTCGAAATCTCAGTGATTTCAACATCATCAGGGGAGAAAACAACCTTATTTGGAGACCCAGTATGAGTCATCTGATACATTGAAAACAAATTAGAGGCAAGACCTAGAACATATAGCATGTTATTGAACTTACCATGGTCAAGATCAATCCTACCCTTCCCCAAACTGTCAGTGAGAGAGTCATCTCCAAACACTATTGGTGTACCTTTCAACATGTCAAGAGAGGAGAATGTCTCTTTTGTCAAAACCATATGTCTAGAAGCTTTAGAGTCTATGATGAACCTAGGTGAGCTTGATGTGCCAGAAACCAAGGCATGTACTCTCTCTTTGTCCTCTAAATTCGATCCTCCTTCCCTATTCTTTGAGCGACTAGGAAGGGAGATGTTATTCTTCTCCAGGAGTTGGTTCAACATGTCAATTTGCTTCTTCATACATGAGCTCACAGGATGATAGTCGTTAATGCAGTTTGCGCACTTGCTCATTTCTCCATTGTTCTCCTTCTGGGAGTTCTTCTTGGAACCATGGGGCTCCTCTTGAGACTTGTTATTATATCTCTTTTGCTCATGTGGATTTTTATCTTTTTTATTTATTTTTGAATCCACCCTTGAATCTCCAACAAACAAAGCTTTGTCTTTGGAAGGTTTGATGGTTCCCATCATCACCAACTTATCTTGCTCTTGTGTGAGGGATTCCATGAACTCTACAAGGTTAGGAATATTCCAAGCTAGAGCTTTCAACTTGGTGGCATGGAAGGTCAAAACAAACACTAAATAGTTAGGAACAATCTTAGAGAGTATGGCCAAGACTATTTTCTCTTCATTCTTTTCGATCCTACACTGTTTCAACTGCAAAACAAGGGCCTTAAACTTGGAAAAGTAGAGTTGCAATGATTCAAAGCTACTAGGACTCAAGGAGATCAGCTCATTCTTGATTTGATAACCTCTCATCTCATCTGTATTTCCAAAAATATCTTCTAGCTTCTCCCACACTTCATTAGGTGACGCCAATCCATCAAGATGGAAGAGGAGGTCTCTTGAAATGCTCAGACACAAAAGACGATAGGCCTCATCCCTCCTATTGTGCCATTTAATTTTATCTGCAACTGCATTATGATTTTCCTTAGTTTCCATAGTCACCCTATAGAGACCTTTTGATATCAACAATATCTCCATCTTATATTTCCACTCAAAGAGAATTGAATGGACTCAAGACGATCTTCTAAGATTGGTCCATAGCTCAGAAATTGTGCCCTCCATACAGCAGAATGTGCTCCCATTCAATGATGTCGAAATTGCAATAACAATTTGGAAGGAGAGAAATCGATCTATAAAGGGTCTGATACCATGTGTAAATTGAAACCAAGAGATAGAACAATTACACTCAAAAATTGCTAATCAAACATGCGAAATTAACACCAAAGGAGACTGAAATTAGAGCATAACACTAATCTGTATTGAGTAAGTGTAAAATAGCCAACCTTATGAAGTAATAGGATTCTATAATATATAATTACATGAGAAAATTGAATACATAAATATGCCATTCGAAATAGTAAAAAAGCAGGCTTACCAAAACTAGTCAAATCCCCCATAAGTGCACAAAGTAGTTTCCAAATTTAGGTAGATTCTCATGAGTTGGATAAGTCAAGTGGGAAATATAAAGAGGGATGGAAAGAAAACTCATACATGATTTTATTTGTATAAAAGGAGGGAGGATGATGTGGACAAACAATAAGGCAACTACACCTACTCTACCTTTTCCTTTTGGCTTAATTCAGAAATAAAACAAGGCAGCTTTTCAGAAAAAGAAGATATGCACTTTAGAGAATATAGAATAATTTAGACATGCTAAATTGGGTTTCTAGGATGTTTCCCAAGCGCTCAGTGACTCAGTTTTAGCATGTGTTGACTTTTAGGATGTGTAGAAGGCAACTAGCATAGATTGGATTCTAGGAAACTAGGTAATAAGACAAAAATAATTAAATTAATGTCTAATGTAGGTAACTATGGGTTGATTATTCTAAAAAAGGACATGAACACACCTATGGCATCGATCCTGAAGCTATTGAGTGTTGCTTCATCAGAATCGGTTCATTCCACGACGTATCATCAGATGATTTGTTCCTTGATGTACCCTACCAATATGAGACCAGCTATTTTCTTTGTTGTGGACACATTGAGACATATTCACCTGATGGTTTCAAAGCATGCAATGAGTTACCTAAAGGGTAGAGTTGATCATGGGCTCAAGTATGAAGTGAATTTGAATATTAACCTAGAGGGTTATATGGATTTGGATTGGGTAGAAAGTGCCATTGATAGGAAGAGAACTTCGGGGTGCTGCTTCAATATGAGATCAGAAAGGAGAAATGAAGCTCCAATATGTGATCCAGATCAATATCACTCAAAATACGGAGTTCTAGCATAGAAGGTGAGACAGGTTGTCTGAGCATAAAATCTTGGTGAAGCTCGTAGGTGGCTCAGACGTAAATGGTCATGTAGGTTGTCCTCGGATTGGTCCTAGCGAAGATCGCAGGTTATCCTTGGATGTAACCATCCTTGATGTGATTCTATGCTAGAAATGGCCAAATTTAAGTTTGAGTACTTCAAGGATAAGCTTGGTGTTCTATAGATTCAGGTTCCTTCCAAGGGGAAGTGATGAGTCTGTGAGCCTTTCTGACATGGTGATAGGATTGGATCCTTCCATGGTCAAATGTAAGTGCAGAGCCCTTCTAACATGGTGATAGGATTGGTTCCTTCCATATCATATGTAAGTGAAAAGCCATTCTGATATGATTGTGGGATTGGCTCCCACATGATCAGATGTAAGTGTAGAGCCATTCTGATGTGACTATGGGATTGGCTCCCAAATGAATAAAAGGAAGTGTAGATCCATTCTGATGTCACTGTGGGATTAGATCCCATATGATTAGATGTAAGTGCAGAACCATTCTTATATGACTATGGGATTGGCTCCCACATGGTCAGTTGTAAGAGATGGGCCTTTCCATAGATGATAGTAGGTGTGTCCTATCATGCTTATGGTTGTAAGTGTTGGGCCTTTTCACAGATGGTAGTAGGTGTGTCCTACCATGCTGGTGATTGTAAGTGTTGGACCTTTTCATAGATGGTAGTAGGTGTATCCTACCATGCTAGTAATTGTAAGTGTCCTGCCTTTTCACAGATGATAGTAGGTTTGTCCTATCATGCTGGTCAATATAAGTGCTGGGAATTTCTGACATGTATGCTAGATGTGTTCCTCGCATAGTCAGATGTAAGTGTAGAGCCTTTCTGACATGTATGTTGGATGTGTTCCTCACATGGTCAGATGTAAGTGCAAAGCCTTTTTGACATGGTGGAAGGCTTGGCCTCCCATGATCAAATGTGAGGGCTAGTCCTTTCGAACATGTTGGTGGATTTGTTCCACCCATGGTCAAATGTGAGTGTTGGGCATGCATTTCTAACATGGTGGTGGATGTGTTCCTCCCATGGTCAGATGTAACTGTTGGGCAGGCCTTTCTGACTAGGTCAGATATAAGTACTAAATAATATGAAGATATACATGGAGGCTAGGCCTACAATCAAAATGAAAAAGGGCTATCTTTGTAGAACTTCCTATGATGAGAATAATGAAGAGATATCACCATTTGATCAAGATATATGATCTAGTGATGATCCAGTTTCGATGATGATCTAGTGATGATACATATTTGATCCAGAGAAGAATACTTGTGTTGATGAGTTGTGTCAAGAGAATACCTTCCTAGTTAAAAAGGAGTGTTGATGTATTTGTAACTTCTGAATGTATTCACTTGTATATCTTATATTGTACCCCGATGTTCCTATCGGGAGAATCATTTGTATTTCATTATACCCCAATGTTCCTATTGGGAGAGTCATTAATATAATAAAGTCATGTAAAGTCATTGAGGTTAACCCTCCATTGTAAGTAAAGGAAATAGCCCCCACAATTGAGTTAAGGTTAACCCTCCTTGTTGATCGGAGGGTAAAGTCCCCACGGTTGTGGAGCACTAGGGTTATTAGACTCACCTAGAGAAGTTGGCCTTGGTAAGTAATTGTTAAGTGAGGGTGACTTGTTGGAGTGGAAATAAAGTGAACGAAAGAATATAAATAGAAGTGAGGCTCTCTTCATTTCTACAACAATACACACTCACTCAACTGGGGCGCATGAGAGAGAGAGGAAGTGCTGGCACAAGTGTGAGAGATCAGCTGTTGAAGATCATCTTTATGTCTTTTGGCTTTGCCATTGGTTCTCATTCTATCTCCGAGGAAGTTGTGGGGTTTTCTCCTTTATGGTTTCCCTGATGAAATTTCTTTGTGTCTCTTGTCTCTTGTGATTATTGATGTGCGTGTTATTCTATCATATAAGATCCTAAGATCATATTTCTTAAATGATAAAATTCTAACATATCCTACACTACAAATATGCAATCCTTACCAAGTACCTTGGGTAAAATAGTGATGAAATCTATGGAAATGCTCTACCATTTTTGTTTTGGAATAAGAAAGGGGTGTAAGAGGCCAGTTGGATGAGTGTGCTTCATTTAGTTTTTCTGACATGTGTGTCATTCCTTAACATATTTTAGAATATCATCCTTCAACCCTTTCCATGAAAATATTTCGTTCAACATTCTATATGTTTTGAAGAAACTAGAGCGACCTTCTAGTGGAGAGTCATGAGCTCTCTTTAACTTTGTCCTTCAAAATCGAACCAGGGACCAAATAGATTCTATATTTGTAGTATATGATTCCTTCTAATACCTTATACCTATAATCATGGTTAGTCCCATAAAAAATCTCACAAGAAAACTTATCCCTCGCATATTCTACTTCGAATATAGCTTTCCAATTTTATGCAACATCCATTAGAGAAATAGAAGGCCTTATAGATAAGGAATATACTACCACATTATTCTTTCCATTCACATATTCAATATCAAATTCAGATGATTGAATCTTACTAACCCACTTTTGTTGCATTTTATTTAGATAATTTTGAGTGAGGAAGTACCTTAAGCTGTTATGGTCAGTTTTGACCACAAACTTGTTTCACACCAAGTATTGCCTAAACTTGATCAAAGCATGCACGATGGATAACATTTATTTATCATAAAGAGAGTAAATATTCTCATGTTTCTATAGCTTAATGCTCTTGAAAACTATAGGGTTTTTTCCTTTCTTTATGACTTCACCAATGCCTTATGTCGATGCACCACATTGCAAGACAAATGGTTTAGAAAAATCAGGCAAGGATAGAATAGGACAATTGCTTATTACCGAATTCATTATTTGGAAATGTTTTTCAGCCTCTTCATGCCATTCAAAAGAATATTTATTTTTCAAATTAGTGAGAGATGAAGTGAGTCAGGAGAACCTCTTCACAAACTTTCTATAATAGGTACAAATTCCAATGAATCCTCTCAATTCAGTGATATTTTGGGACAAGGACATTCTATAATGGATTTTATTTTTTCCATCTCCACCTTCACACAATATTGACCAATGATGTGTCCAATATACAATTTTTTTTTTTCAAATATAACTCACATTTCGACATCTTAGCAAACAAATATTTGTTGGCTGTGGAGCCTAATCTTCTAGACCCGGAGATATTATTCAATTGTGATTGTAACCCAAGAGTATTGTACACTCATTCCCCCTTCCTTGGGGTTCAGGGAAGTGCCCCAAAAAAGGGGGTTTAGGGGAAATGCCCCCAAGACACTAGGGTTCGGGGGCAGCGCCCCCAAGAAATGGGGGTTCGAGGGAAAAGCCCCCGAGAAATGTTTTTGGGATGTGTGTTGGCCAACATTTTTGCGGACCCATGGTATTGGGTTAACCCTAGGATTTTCCCATTGTATTTCCCCTATAAAACAAAGCATTGTAAAACGACTGAGTATGGTATTGTATTCTATTGGAAGAGAGACTGTGAGAGCGTGAAGAGGAAGTGCAATGGTTTTTTTGTAGGGTTTATCCCTTCATCTTTCTGGACTGTAATAAAAGGACTGGCAATTTCTTTGTGGACATATCCCATCGTTTCGGTGAACCACGTTATATCTGTGTCTCTTTGTAATTTTTTAATGTGTTTTGCATCTTGTTTAATGATTTAACTATATATCTGTTATTTCTCTATAGTCTTGTTTTCTAACAATATTGATGATGCCTAATTTTTAAGACCACTTCTATATGATGCAATTGTTACTTCCATGCTTTACTATAGATAAGAATGCCATCAAATAAAACTAGTACATTTACGAAGTTTCTTGTGGAAGATATTGTTCATACATGATTAGAATGTGCCCAGAGAATTCGTCAAGAGAAAGGGCATGGAAACAAACTCAAAGTGACCATAGTGGCATCTGAAAGGAGAGTTTGGTATGTCTTCTTCCTTCATTCGAATTTGATGATAACCAAATCTAAGGTGAATCTTTGAGAAGAAATTGGCTCCATGGAGCTCATCCCTGAGCTTAGTAATACATGGGATGGGATATGTATTATTCACTATATTCTTATTCAAATCTATAAAATCAATGCACATCCTCAAAGTTACATCCTTTTTATTTACCATAAAAAATAAAGAGGCATATCGGATTGAACTAGGCATTATGAGACCCAACTCCAAAATTTATTTAATGGCCTCCTCAATCTCATATCGAATCCTTTTGGGGTGGCAATAGGGATGTATTTTGATAGGTTGGGTTCCTATCTCTAACTCAATGATATGATCCACCCCTCTATCTGGTAGTCTTCATGGGGAAAGGTCTCCAAAAACCCTCTCATACTTACTCAATAAATTCTCTATATCCTTAGGATGCTTGGAAACCTTCAAGTGAGGTTTTGAAGATGTAATAAATCATTCAAAAACCCATTCTATGTCTCCATGCCTCAACATAGACCTCATACTATGAGAGGACACCACTTGATTTAGGTAAGCGTGCATTCCTCTCAACATGATGGATTCCCATTCCGAATTTTTGAACCACATTTCAAGGAATTCATATTTCACTATATACTACCCTAACTAATACAACCATTGGACTCCCAAGCCAACATTTCTATTAGCCACATTCACTACATAGAAACTTTGAGTGATAATATGATTTCCTATAGTAAATTGAATCTTTGGAACTTTCTGTTTGGTGTAGACCATATAATTATATGTGGAATGATGACTATGAAAACATAAAAAATTTAATCTTGTAAATTCCTCCTCTCCACCAAGTATGCATATATGAATTTATGAGTGGATCCTCCATCCACTAGG
This sequence comes from Pseudotsuga menziesii, assembly GCA_001517045.1. NCBI lineage: Eukaryota > Viridiplantae > Streptophyta > Pinopsida > Pinales > Pinaceae > Pseudotsuga > Pseudotsuga menziesii. The sequence continues at coordinate 198,292 of LPNX011073397.1, read as the reverse complement.
ATTGAAACCTTTTGGCCTTGTATGCTACCCTTGAGCTTAACGATGTGAGATCTAGGTACACCTGAAAGCACTCCAATTTTTCTCATCTCAATAGTGGGATGTTCTTCTTCTATTGTTTCATACCGCTCTTCTTGGGATTAAATTTATGCTTCCTCCTCCTCTCCCTCTTCCTCATATTCATAGAAACATTTAAAGTAGTATTCCATTTGCACACTTATGTCCCAGAAACCAAGGTTAATGACATGTGAAGCATAGTTTATTTTTCTGAGTTCTTCTTTGCTTGAACCTCCCTTATTTTCTTTGTTAAAGGAGTCATTTTTCCATGGTTTCTTACCTTCCTTGAATTTGGAAGGTAAATTAGGCTGAGGCAGGTATTTGGTTTTTCAAAACACATTTTCCAAGTCTCTTGTCAAATTCATGGAATCCTTCAATGTAGCTAGATTGTGGGATTTCATAATCCCTCTCAAATGGTCTAGCAATAATTCAGTAAATAATAAAACAAACATAGACATAAAGACATCATAAACCATTACTGAAATCTATTCAAATTCTAACATATATGCTTAAGGATTTCCAACTTACTTCAATTGTGCTAGTTCTTTGAAAGAAATTTCAAGGTATTTCCTCTCAAATATTGCCATTAATGAATTGGATAGACCCTCATAATATAAAAATTGAACATTTCCTAAGGTTATAAGACCATGGAACCACCAATTACTAGCTTCCCCTTGCAGATGTAAAATGGCCATTTTTAATGCATCTTCTTCAACCATAGTATTTAATTGGAAATACACACTTAATTTTTGTAACCAAGCACTAGCTTACATTTGGGAAGAACCATCAAAGGAAGGAATAGTTACTTTTATCATAGTATAATTTAATTCTCTATTAAGAGGAGGTTTCCTATTCCCACTTCCTCCATGATTAAACTGAAGAGAGGCCCTAATGAACTGATCAAAAGGTAGGACATTCCTACATTCATCACTTAGTTGCTGCCAATTATTTGTTGCTTCCTCATATCATAAGTAGTGTAAGGGGAATATTTGGAATCTTTAAAAATGGGAATTATAGTTATGATATGATTATTAAATTCATGGGGTCATTTATGATGTCAATCTTTGAAAAAATAGCTTCCCCGTAGGTATTCTTCTCATCATGAGGTGTACTATTACTACTACCGAGTGTTGAATTTCCCCCAGGTTGTCTATACAACAATTCAAACCCTTGCATAAAATGTCTAGTCATATTTTCAAGAGTTTTATTCATGAATTTTTAAGTTCCTAATTATCCCCTTATTATCCATATCTTTGAATCCTAGTTTTTTTCTTAATCTCCTTGTACAAAGAACTAACTTCTCCAACTCCTTCTCTTCCACTGTTAATGTCTTCAGTCTCAATTTTTAATGGGAAAATACCATAATTATAAGAAATGAATAGGAAAATGAAATATGTTCTAATATCATGCTCTGATACCACTATAACAACCCAGAATGGAAATCCCAAACAAAGGCACAATTTGGGGGAAAATTGTATTGACTAGTCTTGACTCTAGGGGCTTGTAATGGCACAAGAGGGTATCGAATTTGGTATACTGATATGTACATTATTAGGAAAAATAAATGGATTATATGGTAACTTTATAACAGGTTATACACATATTCAGCTCATTTTTTGGTCATTGGAAAAAATGGGAAAATTACTAGTAAATTGTGATTAAATTCGCCCTAGGGTGTGAGCATAAATGGCTTTGCAGCTCCCTCCCAAATTGAAAAATAGATTATGGTGACTGATATTAGACTTCATTTAATTTCATTATGTGTGTAAAAAATTTCTGCAAATATAGTTATAAATATTTATATTCGAATGCATATTTTCAGTGTTATTTCTTACAGGAAATGACAGTGATAGCTTAACTTTGAATCATAAAATGAACATGAAATGCTTCAGAATGGAGAATGAGGATTATAGAGAATAAAAAGAACATAAATTTAATTATCAACATAATTTAACATCATATCAACCCCTGAATACAAATCAGATACACAACTCCTTTGAAATGGAAACCAATACATGGAAACTAGTCAAACCATAGCTTAGAAATGTGGACACTTTTGCATATGTATTTATGATAATTAGAATTATAGAGATTATTATGAACATATTAAATAGCCAAAAATCATCATCCCATGATTTTTAATCAATTAAACTCTGAAAATCGCAAGCATCATTCACACTAGTGTGCCATTATATGGAAACATGGGAATTCAGAGGTAGGGAATCAGGGAAATGGGAAAAGAGGTAAATATTGGAATATATCAGACTACTATCTACAATAAAAACAAATTATTGAAGATACAAGATATATTTCATGGCTTCCTCTCCAACATCCAATTTGGATGAGAATCTAACGCCGTTGAAATTGGCTCACTAGTAGGAAGAGTGAGCACTCACCATGCAAATGGACAAGCTAGTGCCTTCCAAAATTCCAAAGGAAAAAACTAAAACGAGAAAATTTCATTCTCCTTCCTTCTAAAATATTTTTATAACTCTCATAATGTCCTCTAAGGTCAAATTCCCTCTCACGGGATTCCTCCAACTCATCATTGATGTTTATTTACCCCTATGACACTTGCCCTTTTCCTCATCTATCAATATTCCTCCAAATTCAAATCGATGCCACCAAACTCCAAACGTGCCTTCTTGGTGGCTATTTTTATCCTTGGCATGTCATATTGTCATAGGTATGAAATGAGGTATGTGTAATACCCTAGTTTTTAAGCCCCATACTTCTGATCCTTCATGTGACTTATGTTCTCTTGCATTATGGACTTATGATATTTTATATGATTGTGGAATTTTGCTCCTTTTCATGATGAATTTAATTAAGGACTTATTATTAATATTTGATAACATGAAATTGTACTTTGGAATTATTAATAATGTTAATGTTATTACGAGAATCTATGTTATATTTGAATGTTTTTAATGATTTATTAAACAAACAATTGGCTCAGCAAAAGAAACTAAAAGAGTACGGGGGACCATGGATTCCACAAGTGAGGGCGAATGGGGACATCCCCAGTACCTTATAACTTATTGTTGACTTAACTTTGTCCATCCCAATTAATATTTTCACCTTGGTGAGATTAATAATGTTCGTCACCCAAACCTTGTACAACAAACCCTATTCTTAATAATTATGGACTATGTAGGTATTTTTTTGCATATTGTGCACATCATAGTGGGCTCATATTGCATAAGGATCTCTCCTTGGGAAAATATTGTTATAGCTGATTTTACCACTCCAGGTGAATCACACTTGTATGGCCTTTCCCTGTCCCTCTGCAGACTCCTTAGACCCCATGGACCATTTTTTGTCGTTTGATGTTTCCTTGACCATCCCTAAAAAGATCTGAAAATTAATACACATGACTTTTAAACCCCTAATCACATATATATGCGGGTTTGACCCCTAAAATCATGTACATCGGGATGTGTGCATAATCCAAATCCTTTTGGAGTTTTCCTTGACATGGATCCAACTCACTTGATTCCTGGCCTTCCATATGCCTTGGGATCACTTGGATTCGACCTTTCATTACCCATTTGAAAAGATATATAAGGAACTCTTTGGTACATTGAAGGAATATGAGAGAATTGAGAGCAAAGAAACTATAGTCCATTGTTTCCAAAACTTGTGCTTGAGTCTACATCCCTTTTTCCCTTGGAGCACTTTTATGTTCTTCCCAAGCTTGATTTTTGCTTGTGAGCTTGCTATCGAGAGATGGAGGATTGAGGTGGTGGAGGCCCAAGTGGGGGATTCAGTTTCTCTGATTCACAGACGTGTCGACAGAGGTTGTATCCATTGTAATCTTTTATTTTATATTAATAGAAATATCTTTTCCTGTCCAATAATGTATGTTTGAATGAATATTTTATCCATGGATGATTTCAAATGCTTATACATTGTTGATTATATATGCTAGAATAGATCTAACACCAATATATATAGTATGCTTGTATTGTTTACTTGTTGTTGAGGAAGTGAATGATCAATTCAAGCTGAAGTTGGAAAGCTCAATAGGGATCTACTTAAACCATCTGGAATAAGGTATGAGGTCTGATCCTTTAGTGTTAGATATTTAATTTCTATTGCATATTGGAAAGGATTGATTTTTGGAGTCAAGCTGTCTATTTTGGTACCCCAAGCCATAGGAATTTCTCTCTGTAACAGAATTGGTGATTCCATTCGGGATGTTCCTTGTTTTTATTCGGGGTTTGCGGGCACAATGGGCTTGATATTCTTGACTTGCTCTTTTTTCTCCTTGTTTCTATGTTGCATTTTATAGGATGTTCATCCATTGACACTCCCCTTTATTGGTTTGACCCTTGGCCTTCTTTTTACCACTGTCTTCTCTGTATATGCAGGTTTTTGGCCAAAAGTAGCATACATACATGGATTTTTGGCCAAAAGTCACATTTACATGCAGGTTTTTGGCCAAAATCCATGTATACACGTAGGTTTTTGGCCAAAAGTAATGTATATATGCAGTTGTTCTTTAAACAGTCATGTACATCCTCCCTTTTGGTGAGTTTGATGTTGTGGGAATTTGTTGGGTGGGTTGTGAGTGTGGTTGGGTCTTCCTTTGGTCTGAAGTTGTCTATTGGATACTTCTTTTGTGACCAGAGACCACTTTTTCATTGATTTTTATTTGAAAGTAGTTTTAGTCATTTATCCTTTTTGTTTTTCCATTAGTGCATTACTCTTTTTTGTCTCGGTGTCTTGTTGGGCTTGTCTTTTATACTTGCTGCAGAGATTGAGAGTTTTAGATGAATTTTATTGCATTTTTCATTGTTTTATATTGAAAAATACAAAGTAGTTGCACTCTTAGTTGCATATTAGATATGGATTTGAGGAGGTACTTGCATTGGATTTCTTGGATGAGAGTTTTGTTTAGACTTTCATCTAGGAAGGATTGCATTGGCATTCGGAAAGGAATATATTTTTATGCAGCTCATGTAGTGGCATACCCTATTTTTCATTTGACAAATATTGCACTTAGCATTGTTTGTTATGGTGTGCATATTTACTTCACTGCTGAGTCATAACCTCATTAGTTGCATGACCATTTCCCTTTGAGTAATTACAGCCAATTAATATCAACACTTAATTAAAATGGGTTACACTATTTTCTTTTATAGGGTACACCAACAAGATTAGGTTTTAGGGTGTTGGAATAGTTCATTGTGAGTAAATTCCCCAAGACCACTAAACAACAACATGTATGTGTCTATCCAGGTGAGAGTGTGAAATTCCTTGGTATAATTGGTGTTTCTCAGGATTCTCCTCTCAAAAGGGAGTTAAGCACGAGGCAGTGTAAGCGGTTATTGATTGGGATGAACCCTAGTCATAATTGAGTAGCAACGGATATATTTACAAGATTGTATTCGTATCTTGGGGCTCTTTCAATATTTTTGGGCTTTACTACCCTGCCCATATGGTTGATCCCACCTGCGACTATCTGCCTAAGTATTGATTATATTGAGGTGACCTTAGTTGCCTTACCTAGGTTATCAAGAGGGTACTCCGCAGAGGTTATTCTACAGGTGTCCTGGCCAGGTAGAGGTCAGACAACATAGTCGCTTTATGCGTTGAAGCTGAGGGCCACTATAATTGGTTACGTACCTTCACTTGTAGTGTATGGGAGTTTCGAGCCTCTCCTAGGCGAGACATACCTGCTGCATTCAGGAGCTCACATATCCTCCCCTTGGTTTGCTTGTATTTTGGCTGTATATTTTCTTAGGAGTGTGCTCTTTGTGCACTAGTTGGCCTTTGGGATTGTGGTTACTTGAGTATATTTATTCTCTCTTGAGTTTAGGTCCTTTTATTTTTGGCATGCCTGGTATCCTATCACCTGTCCTTTGTCCTAGTATGGACCCTAGTGTCAGAATTGGGGGCATCACAGCCCACTACCGTGCTCATAGATTTGGTAATGGTCATATTCCATCCTCTACTCCATTTGTGGAGAATTTTTATTCCCTTCACTCGGTCTTTACACTGGTGGTCACCCTCATGTGGGTGGTTGTGGATGCGTGAATGTTGGATCTACACCCTGCTTACCTTTTTATGTCCCATCGTTCATCGCATTGTTTCCTTTGGGTGCGGTTCTCATGATCATTCCTCCCTATATCCTATAGTTTGGATTCTTTATTGACTATTTTGGGTCATTTTGGATTAATATGGTTGTCATGTAGGGTCCAGTTTTTGTACACTCTCTCCGAGGTTTCGACCCGTTCATTCCTATCATAGGTATCATGTCTGAACTAGCATATAGGTTAGGATGTCACATCCTCTTGCACTTATGCATTTCCTTGCAACCATTCCATCTTAACCTTAGGTATGAACCCATTCCATGGTATCACGGAACCTTCATGCTGCTTTTAGAAGTGATATTATCTTAATGATAGAGCTTTCCTATACATGGGTGTCCTAGTTAGCTCTCTTTTGCATTTGGTACACATGATGCGAGTCCTCTCTTAGGTCCGGGAGTCCCTTTTAGTCCTACCATGTCCTTGATCAAGAGCCTCATACTCCTCTTGAACTTTACACTGGCATTTCCCTGGGACTCCCTTATGTCAAGTTGTAATTGCATTATCATGAGCTTTTCCTACCTCATTGAGCCTTATGCCGGCTTCCTTGAATTTTTGAGTATCATCCATATAGCCTGAGCTTGTCTCATGTCTAGCCACGCAGAGCCATTTTATATATCCTTTGTAGATTGATTCCTTATTTTTTATCACGAGGGGAATTTCCCCTGAGTGTCGCTATCCTACACATGTATCCTTGCATTGAGCATAGGTATGTTCCACTGCTTGGAACTAGTTTGTTTTCCCATTATGACACTTGTCTCCTCCTAGTCTATAACTATAAAGCAATTTTACTCTTTTTCAAGATTTTTAAATATTTGAAAAAGTCCAAAAAAATTAAAAAACCAAAAAGCCGGAAAAGGAAAGATGTTATCTTTTGGCAGCTGTTGAGTCGTGTCACCTTCGAACAAAGCACTGTATATCACATCCGTTGGTTGGGTTTATAGTTTGAATTTAGGAGTTGTACTTGTTTATCTGAGTTTATCTCCATTGACTAGTTAAGCTTCCTGTCGCCATGGATCCTCTGTTGATGTCTCCTGAGTCACAGAGATGTCACAGTTTCGTATATTGAGTTTATGTTTCCTTTATGTAAGTCACCATACGTCGTTATGCTCTTGTTCGAAGGAAGTTGAAACTTGAGTCGGCCATTCCTCAGTTATCTTTACTTTGCATGTCGGCCATTCCCGGTACAGCTACTGGTTCATGCACCTTATGATCGAGTCCTTCCACATTATACAGCTTTGCTGAGTACCTCATGTTGGATGATGGGGGATGCCTTAATGCCCTCCTTCCAGTGGATTTCATCCCATCGAATTCAGATAATTTATTATGGGATTGGAATCTAGAGTCATTTTTGAGTGCCCTGAGACTTACAGTCATTAGTGGCAGGTTCTCTCGCCATCGACAGTCTTTGGGAATACATCAATGTCTGCTGATCGATGGATCCTCTCAAGTGTTTGACCTCAACACATCTACTCACACTTGTTAGTTTGCACTCTAGTACCTTGATTCCCATTTTCATTATCGGTGGGTGATATCATGTCTGTTAACAGTATACATCAATGATCAGTAATCAAATGATGGACTACTATGTTCAACCTCGATACCTCTATTCACATAGTAGGACATGTACTCGTAGTGGTTTGTGTAGAAGACCTTCCAGATTGGTGGAATCTCTTATATGCTACCTCTTTGATTATGCCAGTGTTCATGAGATTTCAGCTCTCATGACTTGATTCCAATATATGTCAAACATTTCCAGCTATTATGGAGATCTTGATCCATTGCATATCTTCAGCCATTATGGAGATCATGATCTTTTTTATATCTTCATCATGGAGATTCTGATCTATGTATATTGTACATGGCGATGACCACTTATGTGATATGTTGTATCATGCCTATTTATGGCCATTGTACTCTTATGTATCCGAGACTGCTATATGTATTTGTAGTTATGTGCAGAGTTGTATCATTGTACTATGCTGATTGGGTGGCTGGTCTTCCATTTGGGATCCTTCATCACTCCAATTCTGGGATGGACTTATAATGTATTCCGTCCATCATATGACCCCTCTGACCTCACACATTAGGGGGCATATGTTATAACTGATTTTACCACTCCATGTGAATCACACTTGTATGGCCTTCCCCTGTCCCTCTACAAACTCCTTAGACCCCATGGACCATTTTTTGTCCTTTGATGTTTCCTTGAACATCCCTAAAAACATGTGAAAATTAATACATGTGACTTTTAAACCCCTAATCACGTATATATGCGGGTTTGACCCCTAAAACCGTGTACATTGGAATGTGTGCATAATCCAAATCCTTTTGGAGTTTTCCTTGACATGGATCTGACTCACTTGACTCCTGGCCTTCCATATGGCTTGAGATCGCTTGGATTCGACCTTTCATTACCCCTTTGAAAATCTATATAAGGAACTCTTTGGTACATTGAACACATATGAGAGAATTGAGAGCAAAGAAACTAGAGTCCATTGTTTCCAGAACTTGTGCTTGAGTCTACATCCCTTTGTCCTTTGGAGCACTTTTGTGTTCTTCCCAATCTTGCTTTTTGCTTGTGAGCTTGCTATTGAGAGATGGAGGATTGAGGTGGTGGAGGCCCAAGTGGGGGATTCAGTTTATCCGATTCGCAAATGTGCCAACAAAGGTTTTATCCATTGTAATATTTGATTTTATATTAATAGAAATATCTTTTCCTGTCCAATAATGTATGTTTGAATGAATATTTTATCCATGGATGATTTCAAATGCCTATACATTGTTGATTATATATGCTAGAATAGATCTAACACCAATATATATAGTATGCTTTTATTGTTTACTTGTTTTTGAGGAAGTGAATTATCAATTCAAGTTGAAGTTGGAAAGCTCAAAGGAGATCTACTTCAACCATCTGGAATAAGGTATGAGGTCTGATCCTTTAGTGTTAGATATTTAATTTCTATTGCATATTGGAAAGGATTGGTTTTTGGAGTCAAGCTATCTGTTGAGGTACCCCAAGCCATAGGAATTTCTCTCTGTAGCAAATATTCCCTCACATTTATGTGTTTATGGTCATCTATAATCCCTTTTCTAGTTTTTAGGACTCTAAGCTATGTTCCAGCTTCCACTCTTACACCATGCATTGATGATCCTATTTTTGTGCTTCCATGATATTTATGACCCCATTGGATGCCCTCTCTCACCTATTTCGACCTCCTTTATTTTTTGTAACCCCCTTTGTGCATTAGTGTGCCTCCATGTGCTCTTCATGGCTCCACTCCTTAGTTTTTGGGTAACTCCTCCTCATGGTGCTAATTCAGGAAAGGGAATCTTTTCACTAAGCTGCCACTCCACTAATTCAAGTTAATTCTCCATGATGAAGTTTTAAAATTACTTATCTCTAATTTGGGTTGATCCATTTGGGTTATAATGGTCCTCCTTATGCTATAAATCCATATGCCATCTCCTTGTTGAAGTTAATCTTGAGCTTTAGGCCATGTGATTTGTCCTATATACCCGTGTTGGGAAGGTTAATTTTATTGAGAGTGTGTTGAGACTTATAGGGAGTCTATTTGTTTCCTTTTATTCAATTATATAACTCTACTAGTCCAGGGTCTCACACAAGAAGCTAGGAGATGGGAATGGCGAGCTAGGTCACATCCCATAGGTAGTGGAGACGGACAACAAAGTAGTAATGGGAAAGCATTGTGTCTCTCGAAAGAGGTAGTTTTGAGAGTAGTGAGAATAAGCAAGAATCTACCCATGGATCCATGGTATCAGCTCAAGGGTGACCTATTCAAGTGTGGAAGGATTGACAGTGTGACTGGGAGGAAAGTTGTCTTGCTGCAGCCACTTGCTTATATTTTGAGATAAATATTTGTCTTATGTTGTGTTTTCATTACATTATTTTATTTGGTATATGTGCAATGATGGATGATTGGTTGTTTGAGTGTTTATGTATTGAATTTCAGGTTCTGAGTGCAGGAAGGATGAATCTTATGGAATTTAGTTTATCTTCTTGTTACCTTCTTTCTATTCTTCTTTCTCATAACCAGAAATTGTAATTTTGGCTCTATTTTATTGAGAGGGGCGCAACCATATGATCTGGTTCAACTATCTATGCTCATTTATGGGTTTTGAGACCTATTTCATTGCGTTTAGAGAAGCGTTTCCAGTAAACAACACCTTTCACATTGAAAATGATTTCCAGATGACCAAGATATGTTTGTTTTAGTCAGATAGCTTTCCAGTGCCGAGATGAACGCACCTGTCATTTTATTGTAAATCATTTGGTTGCATAACTATTCTTAGTTTTAGATCTGAGGATTAGAGAGGTATTATATATGTGAAATTAATCGATGGATGGAGGGTAGAAGCCATACAATCTGATTTTTATTAGTGAGATATGACTGTAGGGTACAGTCATCAGGAGCCGATTTTGGGGGATGTAGTTGTAGCCGGTGTTCCTGTTTGCTATGGTTTCAATGTGGCTGTATATTGAAAGATATGTATGCTCCATGATATGTGGTTTTCCTTAATTTTTATGGTCACTAAAACCACACACATAATAACACCGTAAAAGTAGATTAATTTTCAAATAATCAATGACATCAATACTTGGTTATTTATAAACTATGCTATCAAACAATCCCAAAATACATAAATTAGTTATTCACAATGAATATGATGTTTTGGATGTATTATTGATGTTCTTGTTTCAATTATGACCTTTATCTTGCACTTTGGAAATTATTAACTGAGTGTCACACCTAATTATTTAATTAAGTGGCATAATTAAATAATTAAGTGTTGCAAACTTTAGTTATAATTGAATCTCTAGAATTTAATTTATTTGGGTGAATGGTTAGTTAGATAAATAGTAATTTATCTATATCCATTTTTATTAAACCTCATTTAGTATTAATTTAGCACCTTTGGGCTTATCTCAAGGTTCGAGGACATCACAAGTGGTATCAGAGCTTACGGTTTCAACACTATGGTTGTTGGGCCTTCTACGAAGTTTCAAGTCACCTTGTAAGCATGTACTTGAATTAGATATCTTGGATGCATGCACCTTAATATAATTTCACATGTGAGTTATTTAATTAAACTGTTAGATTGGGATAGGTATGGACCTAAAGATCATCCAGTAAGGAGAAATATTGGAAGGATTACTACCCCGCCCCTTGTCCAACTAAGTAGATTGTAACTTAGAAATGTTGGCTAGTTACTTTATAAACAAGAAGAAAAGTGTTTTTTTTAATGATAATGAACTTATATGAATGTGTAGTCTACTAATTGAATTTTATTAATGAACACATTACAGTTCCTAGTGATTGATTGAGCAAGTGTTGTGACTACTACAACTGATATTTTAATCAAACTTGTGAAGACTAAGTATTCAACAAGTAAAAGTTCAACAGTAGGAAGTCAGAGATTGGGGATGGATATTGAGGAAGGAGGGAGACCATATAGTCCCGAAGAGGAGTTTGTTGAGGGAACAAGGTCAACAAGACATAAGATGAGCAATGAACCATTGAGTTTGGAGGATTCAGTGAGGAAGTGTAGAGAGGATAATGAAAGAATAATTCATATCCAAGAGCATATTATGAATGATCTAAAATCATTAAAGACCATCCAAAGATCCACTAAAAAGAGTCATAAAAGAGGTTATGTGAGGTCTAAATCATTTTCAAGGAGACCTTATCACTCAGAGAGAAATAATGGGTATGTATCAAGGAGTATAGAGAGCAGTCCTGAAAGATCTCCAATGATATACAGGAAGAGGAAGTTTACCCAGGATGAACTAGTAGGAGAGTTGAGAAGAATTAATCCCCCAACTTTTGATGGAGAAGTAAAGAAAGGATAAGATGCTAAAGCATTGTTGATAGGACTTAGGAAATTATTCTAGTTACATCAATATACATCTAATATGGAGGCAAGAGAAGCCATATACCATCTGCAAGGTAAAGTAACTATCTGGTGGGATCAACTGGTTAAGTTGAAATACATCGATGAAGACAAAATATCTTGGAGGAAGTTTAAGAAATACTTTTAGAAATAATACCTCTCTAAGCACTACTATGAAAAGAAGATGGAGGAATTATTTGAGCTTATGTTGGGAAGCATGACTATGGAGGCCTATGAGTAAAATTTTCTAGAACTTTTAAACTATGTGAACTTCATCAAAGATGAGAAGGTAAAGATTCAAAGGTTCCTAAGTGGCCTTCCTTAATATTATAGAGATAAAATCCAGTATGATAGACCAAATAACCTTAAGGATTCCATCTGGAAGGGAAAACAATTATATGAACAAAATAAGAGCAAGGCCCCATATCAGAAGAATTGGAAGGATATGAAGAATAAAAAGCAGGAGCAGAGAAGGAAAGGTTTCCAGCCTTCAAATTTAAAAAACAATAATTCTTACCAAAAACAATAGTCAAAGGAAGATACTTCAAGGAAAAGACCACTTGTGGAATGTTGTATATGCAAGGAAAATCACTTTGCCAGTTGGTGCCCACATAAGAAAAATAACCTTCACAATATTCAAGAGGCTTCAAATGTTGGATATGTAGGTGGAAATGTTGAAAGGATCTATACAGCCCTAGATGGGAGGAAGTCTCACCATCAATCTCGAATGATTGAAGTAGTAGGTAATATTGCTAATAAATCCATAACTATTTTGATTGATTCAGGAGCTAGGAATATTTACATTTCACCTAATATTATTGAGAAATGTCATTTAAAGAAAAGTAAACTTGAAGCAGCAAGTCTAGTATAGCTAGCTACAGGAGCCAAGAGGAAAATCACTGAATTTGTAAAAGTGTGTCCTTTAGAAATGAATGGAATGAAAACCTTCAAAGACTTAAACATCATACCCTTGGGGTCATATGATGTATTGATTGGCATGGATTGGTTGGATGCACACCATGTAGTTTTGGATTTCCATAATAAAACTTATACTTGTTTGGATGAAGAAGGGAACCAAGTGACAATAAAAGGAATACCTAGACTCATATCCCTGAGGGATATCATAGCTCTACAATTCAAGAAATGTCTTGGAAAGGGATGCCAATTATATGCAATTCATGTGGAAGAATAAAAAGAAGGAAAAGAGCCAGACTTGTAGGATTATCCAATACTACAAAATTTTGCAGATATATTTCAAGAACTGCTAGGAATACCTCCTAAGAAGGACATTAATTTTTTGATCGACTTGGTGCTAGGAATAGTACCTTCATCTAAAGAACTTTATAGAATGTGTACGCAGAGTTAAATGAATAACAAATGTAGTTAGAAGAGCTACTAAAGAAGGGTTACATAAGACCTAGTGTTTCACCTTGGGGGGCTCCTGTGTTATTTGTGAAGAAGAAAGATCGAACTCTAATACTTTGCATAGATTATAGACAATTCAACAAAGAAAAGGTTAAAAACAAGTACCCCTTACCAAGAATTGATGACTTGTATGATCATTTGAGAGGAGAAGGTGTTTTCAAAAATAAATTTGAGGTCGGGAGACCACCAAATTAGAATTAAGAATGAGGATATCAGTAAGATAACATTCAGAACAAGGTATGGGCACTACGATTTCATAGTAGTACCTTTCGGTTTAACAAATTCACCTACAGTATTCATGTGTTTAATGAATGGAGTCTTCCGAAAGTACTTAGATAAGTTTGTGATTGTATTCTTGGATGGCATTCTTATATATTCCAAGACAAAGGAAGAGCGTGAAGAACATCTAAGACTAGTAATGCAAGTTCTTAGAGAACATCAATTGTATGCCAAATTAAGCACGCATTCATTTTATCAAGGAAGAATCCACTACCTAGGACATATCATATCTAAAGAAGGTGTTATAGTAGATCCCGAGAAGATAAGAGCCATTATGGATTGGTCGACACCTAAGAATGTATCATAAGTCAGATCCTTCATGGGGTTAGCTGGATACTACCAAAGGTTCATAAAAGGATTCTTGAAGTTGGCTCATCCTATCACATCTTTGCAAAAGAAAGGTGTGAAGTTTGATTGGAATTCTAAGTGTGAAGATAATTTTCAAAAACTTAAGGAAATTCTTACTAGCGCACCAGTGCTAAAAATCGTGGACCCCGAAGGAAACTTTGTTGCATGCAAGCACGTCATTAGTGGAGTATTAATGTAGGATGGGCATATGATCAATTATGAATCTACAAAGTTGAAGGAACATGAGCATAAATATGCCACCCATGACTTAGAGATTGCACCTATCATCCATGCTTTGAAGATGTGGAAACATTATCTAATGGGTAAAAAGTTTGAGTTGAGAACTGACCATGATGGGTTAAAATACTTGTTTGAGCAGCCTAATTTGAATGCAAGACAAAGAAGGTGGATGGAGTTGTTATGTGAATATGAATTTGACATCAAGCATATCAAAGGTAAAGAAAATAAAGTAGTCAATGCACTTAGTAGGAAGATGCATGTGATGCATGTAGCAACTATCAGCACCAACACATCATATTTCAAGGATAAGATCATTGAAGCCAATGTTACTGATGAAATTTCTCAGCAGGTGAAAGAAGGGTTGAAACAACAGAAATTCGATAAGTATAAGTTTAAATAAAATGGGATAGTCATGCACAGAGATAGAGTTTATGTGCCTGATGTTGGAGATATAAGGAATGTAGTTATGAAGGAAGCACACGATGTCCCTTATGCCAGACATTCAGGTTATCAGAAAATAGTAGCAGTAGTAAGGAAATAATACTATTGGCCAGGGATGAAGAATGATGTTGCAAAATATATAGCTAGGTGCATGAATGTCAAAAAGTTAAAGTTGAGCATCAACATCCAGCAGGGTTGTTGCAATCCTTGCCTATACCAGAATGAAAATGAGATGTAGTGACGATGCATTTCATCACCAAGTTACCTAAGATGATATTGCAAAATGCTGTGGTCATGGTTGTGGTAGATGAGACTAAGGCAACACACTTCATTCCAGTAAAGACAACTCACAAAGCAACTAAAATTTCAAATATTTACATGAAATAAGTAGCAATATTGCATGGTATTCTGAAGGCTATAGTATCAGACAGAGATTCAAAATTTACTTTTAACTTTTGGAAAGGATTGTTTGAAGGGTTTGGTACAATTCTAAACATGAGTACAACATACCACCCTAAGAAAGATGGACAAACAGAAAGAGTTAACCAAGTAATTGAAGATATGTTAAGGATGTATGTGATGGATCAACCATCTAAGTGGGAATATTAATTACACTTGGTGGAATTTTCTTATAATAATGTATATCATTCCTCTTTGAAGATGAGTCCTTTCGAGGCCATGTATGGAAGGAAGTGTAATACTCCCATCAGTTGGGATAATGCAACAGATAGAGTCATTGTTGGATCAGAATTATTAAAGGATATGGTGGATCAAATGGTTAAGATAAAGCAGAATGTAAAGGTGTCTCAAGATAGGAAACAAATTTATACAGATAAGAACAGGACCGCCAGACAATTTCAAGTTGGGGATCATGTGTTTTTATAAAGTCAGACCTAAGAAGAGTTCCTTAAACTTGGGAAATTTCTCCAACCTAGATGCCAGCGATTGTGGACCTTTTGAGGTCTTAGCTAATATAGGACCCGTTTTTTATGAGTTGGCCCTACCCACTTGCATTAGATTACATAATGTGTTTCATGTGTCTTTATTGAAAAAGTATATACCTGATACTAACCATGTAATTGATTGGAATGCGATCCAAGTAATTAGAGTGATTTTATTTTCTTTATTGATATATATATATATATATATATCTATGTGTGTGTGTGTGTGTATGAACATGGTAATAATCATGTGATTGAATGGATTATGATATAGGTGGAACCAGAAGGGGATTTTATTGTACAAACTATTTCCATTTTGGGAAGCAAGGACAAGTTGCTTCAGAATCATGAAATCGGGTAGGTAAAGGACCAATGGACCCATTATAGTTCTGAGGATGCCACTTGGGAGCTGGAGGATACCATG
Source organism: Pseudotsuga menziesii (assembly GCA_001517045.1). NCBI lineage: Eukaryota > Viridiplantae > Streptophyta > Pinopsida > Pinales > Pinaceae > Pseudotsuga > Pseudotsuga menziesii. The sequence goes on along the minus strand of LPNX011073397.1, from coordinate 182,129 downwards.
AGGGAAGCATACCCTCATCTATTTTGAAATTTTGTGGCATGTATCTAATATGCATCGAGGATGATGCATTGTTTAATGGGGAGGGAGATGTAATACCCTATTTGTTAAGCCCTAGACTTATGATCCTTCATGTGACTTATGTTCTCTTGCATTATGGACTTATGATATTTTATATGATTGTGGAATTTTTCTCCTTTTCATGATGAATTTAATTAAGAACTTATTATCAATATTTGATAACATGAACTTGTACTTTGGCATTATTATTAATGTTAATGTTATTACTAGGATCTCTGTTATCTTTGAATGTTGTTAATGATTGATTAAATAAACAACTGGATCAGCAAAGGAAACTAAAAGAGTATGGGGGACCATGGATTCCATAAAGTGAGGGGGAATGGGGACATCCATAGAAGCTTATAACTTATTTTTGGCTTAACTTTGTCCATCCCAATTCATATGTGCACCTTGGTGAGATTAATAATGTTCATCACCCAAACCTTGTACAACGAACCCTATTCTCAATAATTATGGACTACGTAGATTTTTTTTTCATATTGTGCACACCTTAGTGGGCCCATAATTCATAGGGATCACTCCTTGGGAAAATATTCCCTCATATTTATGTGTTTATCATCATTTATGATCCCTTTCCTAGTTTTTAAGACTGTAATCTATGTTCTAGTTTCCACTCTTACACCATGCATTGATGATCCTATTTTTGTGCTTCCATGATATTTATGACCCCATTGGATGCCCTCTCTCCCCTATTTCGACCTCCTTTATGTTTTGTAACCCCCTATGTGTATTAGTGTGCCTCCATGTGCTCTTCATGGCTCCACTCCTTAGTTTTTGGGTAACTCCTCCTTATGTTGCTAATTCGGGAAAGGGAATCTTTTCACTACGCCACCACTCCACTAATTCAAATTAATTCTCCATGGTGAAGTTTAAACCTTACTTATATCTAATTTGGGTTGATCCATTTGGGTTAGAATGGTCCTCCTTATGCTATAAATCCATATGCCATCTCCTTGTTGAAGTTAATCTTGAGCTTTAGACCATGTGATTTATGTTATATACCTATGTTGGGAAGGTTAATATTATTGAGAGTGTATTGAGACTTATGGAGAGTCTATTTGTTTCCTTTTCTTCCATTATATCACTCTACTAGTCTAGGTTCTCATAGAGGAAGCTAGGAAATGGGAATGGCGAGCTAGGTCACATCCCATAGGTAGTGAAGACGGACATGAAAGTAATAGTGGGAAGAATTGTGTCTCTCAAAAGAGGTAGTTTCGAGAGTAGTGAGACTAAGAAAGAATCTACCTATGGATCCATGGTATTAGCTCAAGGGTGACCTATTTAAGTGCAGAAGGCTTGACGATGTCTACGGCTGGGAGGAAAGTTGTCCTGCTGCAGCCAATTGCTTATATTTTGAGATAAGTATTTGTCTTATGTTGTGTTTTCATTACATTATTTTATTTGGTATATGTGCAATGATGGCTGATTGGTTGTTTGAGTGTTCATGTATTGAATTTCAAGATCTGCATGGAGGAAGGATGAATCTCATCAAATTTTGTTTCTATTCTTGTTACCTTTTTTCTATTCTTCTTCTTCATAACCAAAAATTGTAATTTTGGCTCTATTTTATTGAGAGGGGCGCAACCATATGATCTGGTTCAACTATATATGCTCATTTATGGGTTTTGAGACCTATTCCATTGCTTCTAGAGCAACATTTTGAGTAAAAAAAACCTTTTTGTTTCATTGAAAAATCTTTCTGGATGACCAAGATATGTTTGTTTTGGTCTGATAGCTTTTTGGTGCTGAGATGAACGCACCTGTCATTTTATTGTAAATCATTTGGTTTCATAATTGTTCTTAGTTGCAAATCTAAGGATGAGAGAGGTATTGTATATGTAAAAGTAATATATGTCTGGACGGTAGCATCCATACTATCTTATTTTTATTTGTGAGAGATGACTGTAGGGGATAGTCATTGAGAGCCAATTTTGAGGGCTGTAGTTGCACCCGGTGTTCTTGTTTTCTATTGTTTTGGTGTGGCTATAGATTTCAACCTATGTATGCTCCATGATATGTGGTTTTCATTACTTTTTATGGTCACTAACAACACACACATAATAACACCAAAAAAGTAGGTTAATTTTCAAATAATCATTGACATCAATACTTGGTTGTTTATAAACTATGCTATCAAACAAACCCAAAATATATAAATTAGTTATTCACAACGAATATGATGTTTAGCATGTATTATTGATGTTCTTGTTTCAATTATGAAATTTAGCTTGCACTTTGGAAATTATTAATTGCGTGTCACAACTAATTATTTAATTAAGTGGCATAATTAAATAATTAAGTGTCGCAAACTTTAGTTATAATTGAATCTCTAGAATTTAATTTATTTGGGTGAATGGTTAGTCAGATCAATATTGATTTATCTATATCCATTGTTCTTAAACCTCAGTTATTCTTAATTTGGCACCTTTGGGCTTATCTCAAGGTTAGTCAAATCAATATTAATTTATCTATATCCATTGTTCTTAAGCCTTAGTTATTCTTAATTTGGCACCTTTGGGCTTATCTCAAGGTTTTAGGACATCACAGTATGATTTTGTCATAGAATATTCCAACATTGTTGTCATAAAACACAGTGAATCTATCTCCAAGTGGCACATAGTTTCTTCGTAGTCTCTTCCTCTTCCACGGGGAGTTATTCCTCTTCACCCATTCAAATTATTGGGCTCATGACATGTTAATTGACACATATTCACCTTCCAATAATGTTCCATTCCTCATAATTTTGAATTTGCGATTAGGTCACGACAAGTGTACGGAGGAATCTAGCCACTCAAGGTCTCCATGAACATCCAAGTGTGTTCATGAAGCAATGCCACTTTATTTTCTCCATAGTTATTATTTATATGACCCAATTTAATGTCTATATTTTAAACTAATGTTCTCTTGGGTCCCATAGCTTTCTTATTACAATATTTAATGCCTCCACCCCAACCTAGGGAACTAGTAGGTTAGTGAAACATTGTTAACTAGTGGTCTCATTGGGATGGGGACATGACACAGAAATCATGTTTATTCATTTTTTTGGTTTACATGTATCTATGAACAATGGTCTGGTTTCCCAATGTTGCGAAGACCCGCTTGGATATAAACTTAAGTTGGGTTTCCCATCACAGGATGACATATGCTCTCTTTATTATTTTGTCTTAGTTTAGGAAGAATTTTCATACTCCTAGATTTGCAAAATACATCTTTGTTTGTACTCTCAGAGTATATTAATAGAATAGTTATGCAAATTACAAAAAAAAATAAAAAAATCTAACTTACTAATTATCTCTACTATTTGACAGAAATTATAATTTAAAGTAAATATGTATCATGTCAACTACTTAACAATCTAACTTAACAACTAGCTCCAATATTTAACATAATTTATTATTTAAACTAAATATTATTCATAAATGTTTTTCATTATCTCAGTACTTAACAATTTAACTTAACTTGACTACTCAATAATCTAACTTATCGATTTATATCAATTATATAATACATTAATAATCTAATTCATTATTTAAATTAAATATGTATCATAAATGTATTCCATTACCTCAAGAATCCCAATGTATAACCTGACTGTATATTAACCATACTTACAAATTTATTAAATGTATATCATATGCATTTTCCTTCTCTGGGTCAAAATTATATTACTTATCTATATATCATAAATATTTTCCATTAATACATTAATAAAATATCCATTCTTGAAATTAAATATGTATCATAAATGTATTTCACTACCTTAACAATCCCAAATGTATAACCAAGCTATGTAATAACCATACTTACAATTTTATTGAATGTATAGAATATGCATTCTCATTATCTCACTGAAAATTAAATTAATTACATGTATATCATAAATATGGTTCATTATCCCAAGATATAACATATGCATATTCTCATATTTTCAATGAAAAAACAAATTACTCAAGACTATAATAAATATTTTTTTAGTTATTTTGAAATATCCCAAGGTATAACCATGCATTCTCTCGACAAAAATACATATCTCATTAATCCTACATATTTGAATGAGCTATGAACACCTGATCAAACTTGAACCAAAGAACTGTTGTGTGAATCTACTAAGGCTCAAATGTGTTCCTTCCATTGATTTAAGCAATTCATTAAAACATGATCTCATGCATTAATATTTGTTTTTATATACCATCTTCAGGTGTCTCATCACAACAGAAGTGATTAATAGGTAACTGTAGTTACAAGAAATACAATTATCCCAACAGTTGCAGAGAGTTTTGTCACAAGAGTTTTAGTTACAAGAAATACAATTATCCCAAGAGTTGCAAAGAGATCTGTCCCAAGGGTTTCAGTTAAGGAAACACAATTAACCCAAGATTTGGAGAGAGATTTGTCTAAATATTTTCAGCTACAGGAAATAAAATTCTCCCAAAAGTTGTAGAGAGATTTTTACTAAGGATTATAGTTACAAGAAATACAATTATCCCAAGATTTTAAAAGTTCAAGTTACAGAAAATACAAATATCCAAATAGTTAAATGGATGAATCTATGCATCAAAAGGAAATGGCAGTGGAAACCACAAGATCAAACAATGGAATCTCAAAAGGAAAAAGGAAAAGAAATAGCTCGCTCGAGAGGAAGAGAAATTATAATGTTCTCTTTCCTCCCATGATTCTCTAACATCAGGGTATGTATACCCTAGTGATTGACATGGATGGGAGGAAAGAGAAAATTATAATTTCAATACCCAATAACCTAGAGGATTCCAAGACCTCCCAAAATGAATCTCTATACTTATAAGGCCTATAAAAATTTAATGATGCCACCTATTTACCACACTCCTTAAAATATCCTTCCAACATAATAACCCCTATCATTTTGAGAGGTTTAAAAGGAAAAACCACAACATAATTTGAGCCCAAAATCCGACGGCTACCATGTATGAAATTCAACAATAACATGTTAGTTATTCAACAACCTCAATTTTTTTTGTCATTGGTGGCATAATGTCATATATTCGATGGCATGCCAATACCCATCAATTTTTCAACATACTAACCCGAAATATTTCACCACTAAGTATGTTGACCCAAAAAATACCTCACTTAGCTCTACATGTCCTACACCACCCAAGGACATCCATTCACGACCTTCCATTAGACCCGCACACCCTCAAAAAAGCTTAAGGATGAAGAAAAGGGCTTAAAACCCCAAAAAGAAGCCTAATTAACTCTCCTAAGGGCTAAAACATCCAAAAAGGGGCTAAAACCCCTCAAAGGAGCCTAAAATCCTAAAAGGAGCTAAAGTTAGGGTGAAAGGGGCTAAAATCCCCCAAAAAAGGGCTAAATCCCGAACCAAGGGCTTAAAACCCTAAAACCCCAAAAAAACTATAAAAGGAGGGTGGGGGGTCACTCTCAAAACACATCTCTTGCATACTGTTATGCTGCCCATGGATGCCTTGAGACACCTCTGCCTCTCAAGCCACCCACATCCCTCTCTCCTCCTTCCATTCTCCCCATTTGAGCCATAGCTCCTCATCCATTGTTGAGTGAGATAGGGAGGTGCTTCCTTCATGGTGGCCCATTCCACCCAAAGAGAAGGTATATCTTGTCATTTTTTGTGTTTGCTTAGTAATTTCTTTGCTTTCTAATTCATGGTTTATTTGCAGGTTTATTGCCTAACTTGTTTTGCAGGTATTTCGGTTTCTAACAAGTTGTTTGCAGGTAGCTGGAGCTAAACCCTAATAGTGTTTGTAGAGGGGTCTCCGTCAATTTCTCTTATTTCTGTTCTATATTTTATTTCTTTCCATTTCACTTCCTTTTCGGTATTTTCACACGTAGGAACCTACCCTTCTATCCTATAGATAGAAGGGATCCATTCCTTCCCCTGTAGCAAGGAGAAATCCCTGCTACAAAGTTGTTGAAAGTCCAACACCTTATCGTTGAAACTCCTACTTCGTCCTCGATGAAAATTTGACTGACCCTCATCGAAACTATGACTTCTCCTTGTCGAATGTCAGAGAGCTCTTCTATAAAAAAATTGGGATTATTCCATCAAGTTAAAGGAATTCTTTGTAAAAATTTTTACGCTTTCTCTTCGAAAGTCTGATGGTCTTGCTTTTTGCAGCTATGGATACCTTGTGGGATGAGGCCACAGGTCGTCAAAAAATAGACATGATGTTGTCGAATTTGTGATGAGTTATCCTCAATTGTAGGATAAGTTAACTTGTCAGATATTTGGAAACCTCGTCGAACGTGGCCACAAGGAATCAGAAATTTGACGGGGGATCGTATAGTTAAAAACAAATTCTAGTGGTTGCACTAGGATGATGGAATATTTCACAAATTTCAAAAAAGAACAAACATCAAATGCCTAAACAAAGAACAAAAATGATTGTGAAATAAAATGATTTGACTGCGTTGGTGCATTCTATTCAGCATCTTAGATAGTCCCATCCTCAAGATAGAATTATATGCCATATTGAAAATCAATTAGTTTAGTATGTTGACGAAGTGAAATACCCAAACCAAATTTTATATGAAATGTTTGGCCCAATTGGAACAATTGGTAGCTCTGGGTCAACTACTTAAGAGATTCCTACTTTAACAAAATGTCTATTACAAAACTCAAAAAACCTATTTCCTAGTTAATTGGAGAACTGATTTTCAGCTCAATATGATTGATAAAATCATAAAACAAATAAACATAGGAAACGGATTTATGGTGGAACAACTAAATGTCCCTGGTGCAGCTTGAGGCAAGTGTGTTACTTGGGAAATTATCAATTGTGAATGATAATAATTATATATCTCTTCAAACAGACCTTTACTTCAATAGAATGCTTTGAAGTTTACTTTGAGAGAGAATCCAGTTATGTCCTTGTAAAAGGAGTCATTAAAACTTGAGTGCATTTGACAAGAGTCATCTCACCATCCAATCTAGTGATGTATCTCAAGAAGAAAAGAATAAATCCACAAAAAGAATACACATAGAGAAGATCATCCTTACAAAAAAATCAAAGAGTCAAAACACCAAAGAAACTCTTAGATGCTATTGCAAATTATAAGGAAATCCTAGATTCTCCTAATCATGTTTAACATTCATGAGTAGAGGATCTAAGATATTTACGAAATTTTGATTTTGGTATTTTCTTATGATGGCTTGAATGATTATCCAAGGAAGTAAATATATGTTTTATAAATTTTCATCATGGTCTAGAAAAGGAAAATATGTGATAAGCTATAAAGGGTCCAACCTTTCCCCTAGGTTAACTTATCTATTGGAAGTTTCATCAATAAAAACTATTCATACCATTAAAATCATTTTCAATGGAGATCATATTGTGAATTCCAATGCTCTTATATGATAAAACACTAAGCATTCAAGTGATTAAATAAAACAATAATTGGTTTTGAAGTAGAGGGATCCGGATATATATGGTGGAGAGGAAGCCACTGCATCACTAGTTGTGTTCAACCTACACAAATTGAGTTAGATATAAAACAATGCAAGCTATTTGTTTGTGATAATGTATTCACAACTAAAGGAAACTTTTGGGATCATGATAGGAATGGTACAATATTCCAATCACAGTTGAGACAAATAACATAGGACTTTTTACCCCCTATTTTGTATGGGTGTCCATGTGTGATTTTGATCACAATATTTAGAGGGGTGACCTACAAATGTTGCATGGTATAGTCCTAATGTGACAATATGCTAAGTTTGATATTTTCATTTCCCATGGAAAGTTTCTTCCCATAGAAAATGATATAACCCTTGCAACATTGTTATTTTTGGGTATCATTTCCTATCTTGATGGTTAGTCGCTCTTTGAAGGCATTATTTTAAATATTCCATATTTACATAATTCAAACAAGCAGGGTAATGCCACATGTATCAGTAGGGTTATTTAGTGTGGTTGATGGAATCCAGAAGGTAATTTTATGGATCAATAATAGTGAAATCCTCATCTTCATATCTGGGCATTAAATCAAGTAAAACCTGGGCATGACTTCAGAACTTGGAAGTGGTGAATTTACCATTCTATGCAAGTCCAAGAATAAAATATGGTAAAGAGAAGTTGATTAACACCAATCTTATTAATTATAGGAACTTTTCATCATAGAACAAGGTGTAGCTAGACCTTAAAAGGAAATTTGGATTAAATTTGAGGATAGATCTATGTGCAAAATCCTAAAGGGAAATTTTGAGAATACATGACCCTAAAACCACCATAAAACAACAATCTAGGAAGTCTCTAAAGGAAGATCAACTATAAAAGGATTCACATCCAGCAAACTATAATTTCCAACACATCCAATAAAAACCATTTCCTTCATATTGCTTGTTACCCACTTCTTAGAATGTGCCTAAAAAAGTGATAAGTAGGGTTAACTCACATTTTTGGGTAGTCAACAGGTCTGCTCAACACATTAGGAAGTATTTTTAAGTTTAACATCATCTAGTGTACAAATATGAATGTATTAGGCTTACGTTTGAGTAGTGAAGGTGATGAAACTAAAGTATAGTTACCAATGGAAATTTCTAGGAGGCATTACGACCTTCAAGCAAGAAAACAAATATATGAGCAGCAAGTTGGGAAGTCATATAGTAATATTCTATAAAAAAATGAAAACAATTAACTTTTGGAATCGAGACTAGTTATTGTAGCAATGAAAACAACAAATCTGGTTTTGGTCATGTTACCACCATACTAATATGTACCTGGTGTGTAAAACAAGTATTTCCCTAGTTTCCTTTTCAACCACACTCACTCTATTTATCAGCTCAAGTACTGATTTTCCTATTTCCTTTCTACCTTGACCTATAGCATCAAAAAATAGACTAGAATTTTTAATGAGAAAAAAGGGATATGTAACATATCCCTTGGAAATTGTGGCAGTTTGATTACGTTATCAACCACAACTATCAGTTGTAGAGACAAAGTGGCTAGAAAATGGTATGAATCAATGTATCATTTTTGAAAAAATGCTTGTTTTGGTATTCCATCTCCACAAGGATGATGTCATTTATGGTTCCAAAAGTGCCACTAGCCCTCCTAATATGGGTTCCTTCGATGGAGAATAAAGTTGAACTATTTTAGGAAATTTTGCAGCTATGTTGTATTGGGTATCGTAGTACTGATGATTTGGTCAACCATAGAAAGGAGTATATGCAACATTTTTTTTATCTTTGAAATTAGATACCATTGAGTGGTACAAAATGTGCTCAGTATTATACTAGATTAATGAGTCGTATTTAAAGACCTTAATGAAGAAGATACACACCTACTCACGAAACGCAAGCAGATGGCGATCTAGGACAAGTGTAGTTCTAAGTATCTCCATGCAACCTCTACAAAATGAAAATCAATGAAAACACCTATACCTTATGTTTTGGGAAATTATTGTCCTTATAACAAGCTATAATAATGAAAATATTTTTTTTATATTGATAAACCTCATTCATATTTTTATGACACTTTTTTCCATCTTCTGAACATTAAACAATATTATGCCTTACATACAAACATGGGTAGAATCTATGCTAAATTTGGGCATTCATCTAGCAGTGTTGAACTTAAAATAACATGAAACAAGCCTAACTATTGAACCTGGACAAATTCTAGTTGATGGGAAACAAATTCCCCAGTATTGCATATAAAATGATAGTGTTCTAAATGTATGCATTTTTCTTAAAACCAATAGTGTCCTTTTTACAAACCTAAACTAGTTCCAGCTTAGTAAGCTTGTATGATCGCGTCCTTATACAAATATGACATCCTGTATAGCAATATAATCGGTTATTTAAACAAAAAAATTTCTAAGAACTCTCTATGTATATTTTTATTATGATAATGGTGTATCTAGGTATATCATAAGACATCAAATGAATCAATGCATTATGTCATCTTTATCTTTTGCAAGGTGTTTTACTATTTTTTGCTACTCATAAATGCTCCCAATGTGCCCAGAACTTTCACACACTCCTGCATGAGTGCTCAAAATTGGGAATATTTTTAAAAATATTTGTGAAAAGACTGGATTCTACAACTTACTAACTCATAAAGATCATAATTTTCTTTTCCAAGTTATTTAATCCTATAAACAACCTGATAAATCAAACTATTTAAGGTAAGTTTTTAGATGAGATAGAACAAAATTTGCCTAAGTGTTATATGGTAATAACCATCATCAACTAAATGTGTGTGTGTGTGCACATGCATAAATACACAGTTCAATCAAACAAAAGAAAACATAATTATACCTTGACTTGTGGAGCTTCGCACTGTCTTCTTATGATTTACCTTTTAAAACATCATTCAACATACTTCAAATTTGTCCTATTACAATAGTTTCATGTTAGGACCCATCAAATAAATTTTTGTTTGTTTACGAAAATAACAAAACCAATCTAAATAAATACAATACAATACTATTACAATGTAAATTAAAACACTATTCAACAATTCAAGTAAATTTATTGTTAATAATAGATCACCTGATAAAAAAAGGAGAACCAAAAACACTATGTATATAAGGCCATCGATCACATCAAAACACCATTTCTTGCCTCTTAACTATGAAAATGTTTCTCAACAATATATGTAACAAGTTCCAATGTAGGATTCAAATAGCAATAGTAAAAATTAAACACTAAAATTATAGAAATACTTGTTTTTAATGTATTCTTCCTTACCATTCATTGAGCTCCTCTCTGTTTCAAGAATAATTTAATATTCTCTACTAAACAGGATCAACCACATGAAGGTGGAATCTCTTATGCCCCCCCACCTCACATCACTCTCAATTCCCCAAACCCAATGCATCTACTTGCAAATAACAATTTAATGCAAATTATTTCACTCAATAGCTGAAAGAAGCTTTCATTAAGTCATTCTTTAAATCATTCATTAAACCATTCAATCATTCAACAGCTGAAAAAGAATCATTAAACCATTAATTAAATCATTGATTAAACCATTCATTTAGTAAATAGAAGATAAAAAAATCAGTAAACCATTCATTAAAGCATTCATTTAACCATTCATTCATGAAACAGAGGAAAAAACCATGTAAATTATTTTATTATAAATAAGAATTACTAAAAATTTCTTTAGTTGCTTCCTTTTTACTTTTCTTCTCTTTAAATATTTAGTCAGAATCACATCTTCTGGAATCTGATCCTCGGTCTCCCTACTAGACTGCTCGCAAGGTTGAACTTGCAGTGAGGGGGGATGAATTTATGCAATAATGTCAAAATATTTCATTGATATATTGTTATTTTTATAAATACAAGTAATTCATTTTAAAAAAATTGCGAAGGTGTTTTTTTACCTGGCATGGGAACATCTGCATGTTCATCATTATCCTATATAGGCTCAACTTGTTCAATGCTATCTGCATCTACAAGCTCTGTAGTTGAATTGTGTAGAATTAGAATTAATGTTCATCATCTGCAATTATATATACAAAACAATAGCACATTAATAAATTCATTACCAATAATCGAAGCATGATCTTCGTCTGGTTGGTGTACATCCTCGACGTGAAGGGGATCATTAATTTCCTGCTCAAAAATGAATAAATAATTTATGTTAATTTTTTATAATGAATAAATTGCATGATAATTAATAAATTATCATTAAACTATATAGTTTTTATATACCTATGCACCAGATGGATCAGGACAATATCATGAAATATGCCTAGACAAGCTTCTGTGACATTCAACAACGACATCAAATCCTTGTTCGAAGCCAAGCTTCATGTCTTCCATAGTGGGAAATTCTTTGAACTGGTCGACCTGCATATTTGCACAATGTCATTAATTTTACATTTTTTGCAAGAACAAAATGAAAATAATTTGTTGTATGATATTTGGATGTGGTTTCAGGTTTTCGATACTTACATATTGGGCCTCGAAGTTCGAGTAACCACTAGGCCCAAGGTTTTGTTGACCAATTTTTTCCATTCTTTCCTTGGTGGCCTTAGATGTGTCTGAGAGACTAATCAAGTGTTGAAATATGTTAGTTGATTTTCCAAATTTGATATAAAAACTAATAATAATAAGACTTACCATTACATTTTGGAATGTATTGCATACCTCCCAATTCCTGGTGGTATATTTCCTGCTTTTCTCAGACACTTCTCTTTTCCATCTTCCACCAAGGATTTCCACTCCATAGATGGAATCATTGCAGTGCGCTCATACCTAGGGTTCTTTAGTAGGTGAAACCTATACTAGTCTCGAAAAATCTTCATATGTTGTCCAGCCTTCTGTAGGACCTTCGATGTATCGAAGGTATCTTTTCTGAGCAGAACAACCAAGTGGTTAGTTAGCTCATCCTTTAAATATTTTTCCTGCTTGTCCCACCTTGTGCGGATGGTGGGCCCAAAGATATCAAAGGACAAATCATTTAGATGTTTATAAAATATATCATTTCCTAAAAAGCATTAATTCCATCATTAGTCAACATTAAAAAATATTATTGGTATACTAGACACAACTTATAAAAACTAAATTGAAAAATCTATAATCACCTAGAATATTCTCTATCTTTATTAGAACCAATTCTTCATTCACCAAAAATTTCATCACTACTGAACCAGTGCTAGTGACACGAGAAGATATAGGAAATGCATCCACCTCTCTATCTAACCCTGCATCCACCCCTTCTTCTGCAGGATCTGTTGTGGGTCGGTCAGCATCAGATGCACCCTATGCTAGCCTTGGGGGTGTCACAGAGCATGTTTCTGACTGTTCACTGGACAATAAGGGAGAAGCATGTGGTGTGGCTTGGTCGCTAGGACCAACAACGCATTGACCACCACTGTAAAGTTGCATAACTTATTGTAAATCCAAACCATTGTATTATAAGTTCAATAGAATATAAAGTTAAATATTATAAAGTTTTAAATGAATTTACTTTATTATTCGAGAACTTACTTGCAATTGTCAACATCTCTATAACAACAATTGAATCTTTGATTCAGTCTCTTGTGTTTGTGGAACTATCAATGTTAGAAGAACCAGTTCCTCATTTTGTTTTTCCATGGTATTCTGTAGCACCCTCAACGAGTCTGCAGACCCACCAGTTTCATTATCTTTCATCAAATGGAAGACCTCAAATTGTAAAGAGTGTTGATATGGTGTTTCATAAACTGAATCCTATGTCTGCAACCGAAATATATAAAACATTGCTTAGTCTTTGAAGAAGTAGTGTGCGCAAAAAATTATATTAACAAAAAATGTCTATCATGATAGATTCATAGGATTACATCTAGGTTTACCTGATGCTTAGATGAGGGTGTGATCTGATAAACAAAAGGGGACTTACCTCGATCAGCCACCTGTAAAAAAAGTAGAGAACACTATCACAATGAACGCAATATGTAAAAGCTAACAAATACATAACAAAAATAAACATTATGCTACATTTTTTATGTGTACAATTTTCAAGTATTTAGAATGTGGAATTACAATTATAATTACAGGTTTCCTCGAGGCTCCATTCGTCTGACCAACAGTTGGGGACTTTCCCTGGTCAGCAACCTGCCCAAAAAGTAGACAACATTATCATCATGAACACAAACATAAAAATGAAAAAATACATAACAAAATAAACATTATGCTACATGATATACATGTGTACGGTTTTAAAGTATTCCAAATGGAGAATTACATTCATGTTCACCTGTTGCTCTGATGCTGAAGTTGGCTGATCAATATTCTATTGGCTTCCATGGTCAACACTCTGCATGGGAAATAGATACGATTATATAACCGAACTGAATATAATAATGAAAATACATAACAACATATATGCTTGTCCATCCTAAATTTATTACATTGGCAATATTGATGTAAACATGCCTCCTTGATTCACAGTTTCCTTCACGTGACTCGAATATGCAGTTGGGTTGCTTAACTATAGACCTTGGTTGTGTACTGTTTATAAAACCCACAATATTACCAGTTGTTTTTGTCCTTCCGTCCATGTACAAAATTTCTCCTTTATTTTGATCTTTGTCTTTCAGTTCTTTATAATTTGATAACAACCCATATCTATGCATACTTAGTATATATTGGACTAGGAACATCCAATGATTGTAGTTGTAAGAGGGTCCAACATACTCCATCAATTCTATAAATCTGTCGATCCAACCTTTATGCCATCCATGCAAAACAACCTCGATCCATGTAATGACGACACTGCAATTCTATATATCCTCTCATTCACACAAAAATCAGTGTTTACTTGAGGAATATCCCTAGGAACCCATTGTTTCACTAGATGTTTGTACCTTAAGGGCACCTCAATGTATCCCACTGTCTCATCATCATAGGAACATGACCCCCCTCCTTTAAGAAAAAAATTCATGCATTTATTGAATTTTCTTCTGATCTTATGAAATATAGTTGATCTATCCCTTGTAGACCTATTGGATGTCTCACTTTCCTCTAGCCTTCCCAAAATCCCCTCACTAGAGGAAGACAGGTCTGACAAATACCTTTTTGGTTCTACTTGCACCATGGCCAGAAAATATTTTAGGAAAAACATAGCAAAATACCAACAAAAAAACTTGGAAAGACTTATAAGCATGACATAATGTTGATATAATTATCCTAAATAATATCAATAAATCCCTAGTATAACAATTCAACAGATAGCCCTTTAATACGATATAGATATCAAGTCGTTCCATATCAAATGCTTTAGCCAATTAATCTCAAAAAACAAACTATGTTTTTGACAATATTGATCGGTGTACCTATTTTAATTTAGTTTGTTTTCTCACCCAATAATATAAAATACCCAGTTTATCGATCTCAATATATGTAATAAAAACATTTGCAAATATTCTGTATCTTTTTTTCAGAAGAAAAAGAGGTGTTCTAGCTTGATATTTAGCAGTGAATAAAATGTAACTTTTACATAGTCCATTAATGAGTGGAGATCATAAGTATAAAAAAAAATCTTGTCGAGAGGGATGGAACACACAATCGCCAGATGACTAAAGTGGAAATACCACATGGAGATGATAAGGATCCCAAAAAGCTTATCCAAGGAGGCATCGAGGGTGGAGAAAACACACTCCTGAGGGGATGAAAAAAAACTCTATGTCCCCAGCTAAAAAAAGAAAGATGTTGATGTATCCCATAGTAGAAAGAACCAAAAAATACTATTCTGAACAAATCAAAAGGATCTTGAATTAACTGTATCATTCCTTCCTCAATGATTTCTCCTTCTAAAAGTTACAGGAAGGAGAGGAGGATAGCCTTTATATTCAATGCTTCATTGGATAAAGGGTCTGCACTCATATTTTGCTCCCTGTAGAAATGACTAAATTCATATAAATGAATTTATGATGTCAGTGCTATAGAATATATGTCGGTTATCCGATGGAATGCATTACTTTCTCCAACCTCTTTAGATGATTTCACATTCTGAGAGCTTCTAACACTACATTGACCTGATCACACAACTTCTAGGTGAGTTCTCTAGTCTACATTGGTCCAATTATTCACTTTCTTGGCCATGGCTCTCTCCTTTATCTACACCCATAGGATTACATATAACATATAAAAACTTCCAACTTACCACAATAAACTCCTATCTGAATCTTGTCCTAATAGCCATTATGGTTTTGAGGTTGTATCAGTTGCATCCGGATCCATCGTTTAGGGTTGAATTGAATGGAATTATTCATGTTTAGGGTTGAATTAAATGTATTTTTTCATGAATGGAATGGAAAACTTCCATATTTTATGGTTACAACCAAATGTTGAGAGGTATATGAGAGATAACAATAGACAAACAATAGGGAAATTAGGGTTTGCAAGATTTGAAAAAAAAGAATAATGCAGTCCTAAGTTTGTAGGTCTAAGATGAAAGGATATGCTAGATATGAAGGCTAGGGTTTAAGAGGCCATCAATGTACTAGGGTTGAAAGGTGGATGCAAATGGTTCTGCAAGTATATATAAGCAAGTTTCAGAGATTAGAATGGTTCATACCTGATTAACTGAAGGCTGGTCCAAGATTTCTCTGGCCCTTCAATCCTCTTCTTGCTCCTCTCACTCAGGCTTGCTCCAAGAGACCTACAAAACAAGTTATACCTTCCTCAAAACAATATGACCACATATAAAGAAATGGTAATCAAATAAACATGAAATAATGATCTGACTAACATCATCATATGATCATAAACATAGATTCAATCACACGTTGAACAATGATTTGGGAAGAAGAAGGACATCACATCTTTATTAATCTTGAAAACAAGTACAATTATACCTTCTCTTCAAGTCCAGCACCTCATGAAACCTTGATCTGGTTCTGCTACTTCTCTTCTCTAAGGAACTCAACCTCCAAGCTATGCAACACAAGGGGATGATCGCCAAGGAAAAGGTGTGGGCAAAGAGAGCTCCAATTCCTCCAGTATAACAATGCAAAGATTCAATTCTCCTCTCATGGACCTCCCTACCTCTATTTATATGCTTAAAAAGAAGTTAGGGTCGAAGAAAAAGTAGTTACAACTGAAGGAGTAAGTTGCATAACTACCAAAACTACCCAAATTTCAAAATACGTATTTTTTTGACATTTTCAAGAGGCATACGCAAGTTGCAGAGACAACAGTCAGATACATGAGGAGGTATACATGGGTTGCAATTTAGAAAGTTGTGTATTTAAGGCATACGCGACTATTATATATAGAAACTCACGTACATATGCGGGTTTCCATAAGGAAACTCACACACATAAAAAAAACTCATTTTTAGGGTATTTTTAGGCATTTTCAAACTTTGATGTCTTCTGGAAAGTTTTAGCTAACTAAAATATATTTCCAACGATGCAAGTATGAGTTCAAATGGAGTTACAAAAATCAAGATATGGGTCCTCCAAGTTAGGTGTCTTTTCAGTGACTTTCAATGACTTTTGATGAAGTGTCATCATGGAAGTGTCGACATGTGATGAAAGCATAGGAAAGTAGTCCCAGGTAGAGATGTGTCATTTTGAGCCATAACAGATTCCCCCTAATGTATGAGGTTAGAGGGGAAGATGATAGCTGAAATACATTATAAATGAAACAGCTGAGTATGGAGAGAGCAGAGAATCCAAGATCAAAAGGCTCGAACAAAGGTACCTAAAAGAGAGATAAATGTTAGAAAAAACTGATCTCAGGGACATGCAAGTCCATATACAAAACATCACCATAAAGATATAGGTGGATCCAACATATGTATAACTAATGAAACTATCATGGTCGCTCAATATGCAAAAAGGCACCATTTCAAATCTAAAGGAGTCATGGCCACAAATGAACAAAGTGGATCCATGTTCAACAATTGATCATAGCCACAAAAATACAAAGTGGGTCTATGTCTTAGCAAAATGTCATATAAAATATAACAAGGCCTTGCACAAATCGGGTAATAGAAAAATGACGATGCTACTGTCAGCCCAAGGTCTTCAATACAAACCGCCCAAAAAAAGGTATGAATCCTAACCATGCGAGTAAAGGAGCCGAAGTTGAACATGGAGGAAACCGTTTGATTACCGGTCGATAATGAGAACCATTAACAAACGTGAGGGAAACCACCATTAATGAGAATGGTCCCCAAGGTACCTATTACATTCTAACAAGTGTGAATACAAGGACTTGAAGTTGAACACTTGAAGAATCCATTGAGTAGGAGACATTAAGGTATCCCCGCTACCCAATAGAGAGGGAAATTGCCATTGATGACTACAATCCCCAAGGTACTGTCATAAAACTCTAAATCTCATTCCCAAAGAAAGATGTGTTGCAGTTGATAGGAAGAGATCCATTAAAAGGAAGGCATTAAGGCATCCTTCATCATCCAACATGAGGTAAGTCAAAGACTAATTGGATCTGGAATTGGTACTGAATTTCACGACAAGAAATGTTGAAGACATGATGTAATGAACTGATACTAGGTAATGGCCGACACAAAAGGTCAAGGAAACTGTAGAATGGCCAAGAAAGGTTTAATCCTTGAATAGTGAGCATGACACAAAAGTGACTTAGGTAGCTTTTGACACAAAAGGACCAACGAAACAAATCTGCAATGTAGGAGACATTGAAAGATTCCCCATATAATTGTAAAATAGACCAAGTGGAGGAGTAAGAAACTCTGAATTAGGATAAGGTCAAAATACTAGCACCCAACTGTTGATAGACTCAAAACTAGTGCTTTGTTCAAGGAAACAAGAATTTCTTCCATGATGTAAAATACATGTGAATGAACTTACTTTCCCCTCTTTCTTGTAAAGGTTTAATGAGTCCAAGAAAGCAAACTCGAGACCATCTTCATTTTTAGCAAGCTCTAGGAAAAGAAAAAAGAATGCTTGATAAAGCACTGATTCATGGATTTTATGAGCCCAAACTACTACATGCTCGACGGTGTTTTCATAGTGTAGAGAGTCTGAAAACTCAAAAGAAGACTCCAAGGGGGTGCTTTTTCGTACAATTTAGTCTCCTAAGGCCGAAAAAGTATAAAACATACCAAAGAAGAACTCTCTTAGCTTCTGAAGAAGTAAGGCGCACCTTTTTCGTATTTAGTCAGGAAGGTCTGAAAAAGGTTAAATTAGCACCTACCCAACGCTCCTTCAAAAGCAACATATAGCCTAAGTTTTACAAGTGGGAAGGAAGGCAACATCACTTAGAAAGATCCATTTTATTATGAGAAATGGGGCTTACGACAATAAAATCGATGCTTTTTTATTTAGGGTTTAATGAGCATGACAAAGACATCAAGTACACTTGGAATATTTTTCATGTTTAGGTCCAGAGCACAAAAAAGAGAAAACTAAGCTCATACCTGGGGTTCCTTTTCCGTAAGTTTAGTCCTTCAGGTCTGGAAAAGTGATAAACCTATGCTTGAGACTACTTTTCTCAATTCCAAAAAAAAGAGAGTGTTCATTTCTCATATTATTCCACATGGTCCGAGAAAGTGATAACCTACCACCAATGTGGATGCCCATTCACATATTCTTAATGAGCCTGAACGAACAAGTTTACTCAGCAGTTAAGTCTATTTTGAGGAGTCATACCTGGGCCTAAACAAACTCAATATCTTTCTCGTGAAGTTTTAATGAGTCCAGAAAATTCAACTTGTGGTATCCTTACTATTTTTAATGAGCTCAAAGGAGAGCAGAAA
The DNA here is from genome assembly GCA_001517045.1 of Pseudotsuga menziesii. Taxonomy (NCBI): domain Eukaryota; kingdom Viridiplantae; phylum Streptophyta; class Pinopsida; order Pinales; family Pinaceae; genus Pseudotsuga; species Pseudotsuga menziesii. Next base: position 162,861 of record LPNX011073397.1, on the reverse strand, counting down.
GAATGCTCTAAATGTGAGGAGACGAGTGTTAGGGGAAAGTGAAACTAGTTCCAAGCGCGAGGAACAAACCTATGCATAATGTAAGAAATAAGAGCAAGGTAAAGACACTTAGGGAACATCTCCTAAAGGTAAAGGGTGTCAAGTTGCAAAAATAAATTGATATAAGGCTTAGCGACAATGAGAACAAAGATGAGGGCTTATACAATGAGCTAAAAGCGTGAAAGCTAACATCGGGCTCATAAGCGCAAGCAGGGCACATGCAAATGTAGTTACAACTTGAACAACAAGGTGAGGCTAGTAAACAGTTGTGACTCCAAATAAAAATCATGTCTCCAAGAAACAACAACATCAAAATCACATTCAGAAGAAAATATCCAATGCAGGTCACTTTGGCAGAAACAGATGCGACTTTTCTATCTTCTACAAAAGGAAAAGTCAAGGCAGAATCAACCGAAGGAGATTCTATAGCACCAAGTCTCGAGGTTTTATAATAAATAAGATCAACCTTAGAAGGAGAGAAAAAATAAACAAGATAGATAGAGTCTGCAAGAGAAAACTCAGTATGATAGGAGTTGAAAAATTCAAAAGAAAAATCAACCTCATCAGGATCACTGACTTGCTGTTCGAAGGGAGAGTCCAAAAACTCAATAAGACCAACATCAGAAGACCGATCCATGGGAAAATCAGGGTTATACTTATTCACAATTGAACCAAGATCCGAAAGAAGGTTGTACTGTATCAAATACTCTAGGACGACCTCATCCGAAGGAAGGATATCATCCGAGATAGGACACATGTCTAGACTTTCAAATGGATTGAAAGAGTGGAGAGAACGCTCCATAGTCTGTATAGGATGACTCACATGTTCAACTGCTAGGAAAAAGTCTCAAGAAGGTAAGAATGAAAACAAAGGCTACTTCTTAGTAGCAATTGAATGTAAAGGACATGAGGCCACATAGCTCACCTGTGGCGGGGTAGTGTCTATAGAAATGATGGGAACCAATAAAGGAAAAATCTGGTCTCTAGTTGGGTCAGGAGAAGGATCAAGAAAATCCAACTGATCGATAGTGACAATTTATTTTCCATGATTAAAGTACATCACACAAAAGAATGTTGACACCACAGCTTGCATGGCATAGACATAATCAAGTCCAAGGAGCATATTGAAGTCCAAGGGGTCTTCTATCACCATGAAGTCAACTAAGACGGTCTTCCAACCCAAAGTAACATGTGTTTGAGTAAGAATTCCCAAGGCTATACTAGTTCTTCTACCAAACACCAGTAACTGACTAGCAGTTGACACAAGGGTGGGAGATCCCATGCCTCTCCAAGCACGAGCACATAAGATACTAACTGAGGCTCCTTCATCAACAATACAATGAGAATTCGTGTACTGTCCAACTTTGACCTTTATCTGGAAAGGTGCAACATAAGAAAGGCACAGCTCAACTAGGCTATCCCAATCAAAGGAAGTAATCCAAGAGCTTGGTGGGGGTTAATCCGAAACAAGTTCAGTGCCCCCTGTTGAGTAAGTTCTGAACTAGAAGTGAAGAAAATGTGACTAGAAGACACTTCACTCTCCAAAGTAAGAGTGGGATTTATCAATAATGAAATCGATTCAACCGATTTGTGAAAGTCACTCTTCAAAGGGAGAGTACAATTGACGAAAGATGACATTGGTTTAATCACCTCAGGATCACTCTCAGAAAGAAGAGTGGCATTGACCAAATCTGATATTGGTTCGACCACTTGATCAACCAAAGGTTGAGTAGGTTGTTGAGAAACTATAGGTTGTTTAGGAGAAGGAAATTCTTGAGTCTCAGACCACACTCTTCGCACCTCTACGATAGCAGAGCACTGGTGAGTAAGATGATGTCCCTTGCATAGCTTACAAGGGAACTTAAGTTTTCACTTCAAACGACCAGTTTTCTCAACAGTGTTAACATGAATAGCAGTGGCTGACTGTTTTCTCTCAGCATGACCTACAAAGGTTGAGATTTTCCCCCAGCATTAACTACAAAGGCTAGGTGACTGGGTCCAACCTGACTAAGAGATGCTAGTTGTTGAGAGACTTCAGGATGTTCAAAAATGAGATGACCATGAAACCAAACTCTTCACACCTCCGCAATAGAAGGGCATTTATAAGTAAGGTGGTCTCCCTCACAAAGATTACAAGGAAACTTGGGCTTGTGTTTTGAATGGTTAGTCTTTTCAACAGTGTCAACATGACTTGCAGTGGATAACAGATTGTCTTCAGCATGAACCACAGAGGCTAAGAGACTGCCCCCAGCATGACTTACAGAGGCTGAGAGACTGGGTCCAACATGACTTGCATAGGTTGGGTGGGCACCACCAGCATGAACCGTAGAGGCTGAATGATTAGGATCAACATGCTTTACAGCAGTTGAGTGTGTTCCCCTAGCATGAACCATAGAGACTAGGTGTATGGATTCAACATGACTAGAAGTGGACGAATGGGGAGGTTCAACTTGAAATTTAGAGGTTGAATGAGTGCCCTCACCACAGAGGCTGAGTGACTGGATCCAACATGACCTGGAAAGGTTGGAAGGATCCCACCAGAATGATCAACAAAGGCTGGATGGTGAATATCAGCTTGACTTGTAGAGGTTGAGTGCTTAGATCCAACATGACCTGTAGAGGTTGGATAGGTGACCCCAGCATGAATTGCAGAGGTTGGGTGGTGAAGATCAACTTGACTTGCAGAGGTTGAGTGCTTAGATCCAACATGACCGGAATAGGTTGGATGTGTGCCCCCAGCATGAACCATAGAGGCTGAGTGGCGAGGTTCAACTTGACTTGCAGAGGTTGAATGGGTGCCCCATTTCTTATGTGCCTTCTTCCTATTCCTCCTTCTTTTACTCCTTTTAGACTGCAGGTTACTAGTATCAGTACTTTCACCGCATGAGGTAGAAGGAGGAGGAGAATGAACTATAGGTGAAGGGGAAGTAGTGTTTGGATGCCCTTGATATAATGAGCTTACTTGAGAAGCATCAGGAGCATTCAGGATGGTTGGAGTGGAAAACAACCACACCGGTAGTCGTAGGGTGAATCCAAGTAGATTCAAGGTGGCCATCAAAAGGATACCAAAATTCCCTGTGATAGGAATAGTAAAAGGAGTTCCCGGCATGGGGATCGCTTGGTTGGTGTTCAAAGGGGTGTTATACATAGTTTCAAACAATAATACAAAGTCTAAGGTTGACAAGAAACCAAAAGTACAAAGCACACACCTAAAGGCACGCTAAGTATAGACAAACCACACAGCACTCACTAAAAAATCCTAAAGCCAAACAGTCAAATAGGTATAAGATATGCTTTCCAAAATAAAGATGATAGACAGTTGCTTGACATCCCTGTAGATGTTCTTAGGCACAAGTGGAGGAATCACCCACTACCCTCCCACACTTTCTACCGGGGTTACCTTCCAAGCCCGTCCGATGTCAACCAGACATAGCCTTCCGGTGTACCTGTGTATGAACCCTAGATGTCAAAGAGAGTAAAGGCTACCCTAACTATATTGTCGTATGGATGTGCAGGGTAGCAAATCCTGAAATCCTGTCTAAGACAGAATCCCCAGATGCACAAAAACCTTGGTCTATGCTTTGACAAGGAATCAGAGGATTATCTCCTTAGTCCAAGTCTCCACACGGCCTCGTGCTTAACTCCTGTTTGAGAGGAGCTTCCCAGATACAATCAACATAGAAAATGGTTTACCTAGTGATTGGCCAACTACGTTTGAAATTTAATACTTGTGGGGAGTTTAAAATACCTATCCCACAAGTCTAGCCTGAGCTAGTTCGTGTATGACCCTATAAAATAAAACTTACTAATAATTTTTAAATTATATAGTTTATTTTAAGGGCTATTTTTAATAAAAGCGTAAATGGCATGAAACTTATGTGGTGTTTTGACTCAAAGTTGAAACAAAATGACTAAGCAAAGAGAAATGAAATGCAAAAAGAAAAAACTATTCTCTTAATTTTTCAAATAGAAACTTGAAATCCAGAAAAGAACAATTTATTTTTATTTTTATTTTTTCAAAAACAATGATATGCCATGCAATCTAGACTAAAAAACTAATCTACATGCATATAAAGAAAACATGTGTTTTTTATTTTTCTTTTATAAATGCAAAAGAAAAACATCCTATCAACTAATGCAAGCAAGTAATGTAAGCAAAGCAAATAGACAACTACTCTACGCCCCACAAACAAACCCTAGGTTTCCCTAAAGTTGGATATCAACCTCTCTTGAAATGAAGGCTTACAAAGGTAAAAAAGCCAATGAATTTGGAATGAAGATACCGAGCAATAATACTGACATAAACAAAGGTAAACAAGTCCCAAGTATCAATCTAAACCTACAAACAGAGGTTGCTTAGTACCTTGTCCAACAAGGTCAAGCCAAAGAAGGAGGTGGGGGGGAAAGCAGCAACAACAAGTATATGTTCTTTTTATTTTTCTTTTATAAATGCAAAATAAAAACTACCTACAAACAAAAGTATGCAAATAACAAGAACCAAGCAAAAGGAACTTTGCTATACAACCACCAAACAAACGCTAGAATGAACTAAAGTTAGTATAAACCCTACTTGGAAGGAAGGCTTGCATAAGAGACAAGTCAACTACTTTGGCATAGTCAATTGAACCAATAAAAGAAGAAGGAAACAAACAAGAACAAGCTTGTGAATTCAGAAAAAGATCACTAACAGAGGCTAACTAGAAACATAATCCAAAAATCATGCCAAGCAAAGGAGGTGGGGAAAAAGATCAAAGAGAGAACCCAAATGCTACAGAAAGGCTTACCACATAGATAAAGAAAAACCAAAAGGGATGACACTAAATCCCTGGAGTCATTCACCTGCAGAGGACACCAAATACCTACCAAACAGTCCACAACAACAAAAAAACCACAAAAGAGGAAAAAACATTGTTTAAAGGGGCATACGCGAGTTTCACTATTGACAGGTCGCGTGTCATACGCGGGTTGACAATACAACAAGTTGCGTATACAAGCACACGTGGGTTGTACCAATGAGAACTCATGTATCATACGTAGTTTTACAGTATAGAAAGTCACGTGTACCAAACCAGACACTCGACTATTCAGTCTGCAACTCACGTATCAGTGGAAAAAATCCCAAAAAAGGTCAAAAACTCCCTTAAGAAGGAAAGGGAAGTGTGCTATCAGACTTAGAAGGTGTTCCTAAGTGGAAAGAAAGACCTAAAACTTCACAAAAGGATGAAAGAAAGACAGAGAAACCCTAAAAATACAAGGCTCTCCCCAGTATGGTAGCCAGTTTTGTTTTAAAGGAAAGTTTCCTATGGCTAGGGTTTAAGAGGCCATCAATGTACTGGGGTTGAAAGGTGGATGCAAATGGTTCTGCAAGTATATATAAGCAACTTTTAGAGATTATAATGGTTCATACCTAATTAACTGAAGGCTGGTCCAAGCTTTCTCTGGCCCTTCAATCCTCTTCTTGCTCCTCTCGCTCCTCTTGCTCCAAGAGACTTGCAAAACAAGTTATACCTTCCTCAAACCAATATGACCACATATAAAGAAATGGTAATCAAATAAACATGAAATAATGATCTGACTAACATCATCATATGATCATAAACAGAGATTCAATCACACATTGAACAATGATTTGGGAAGAAGAAGGACATCACATCTTTATTAATCTTGAAAACACGTACAATTATACCTTCTCTTCAAGTTCGACACCTCATGAAACCTTGATCTGGTTCTGCTGCTTCTCTTCTCCAAGGAACTCAGGCTCGAAGCTCGACAAAACAAGGGAATGATCACCAGGGAAAAGGTGTGGGCAAAGAGAGCTCCAATTCCTCCAGCATAACAATGCAAAGGTTCAAGGCTCCTCTCATGGAACTCCCTACCTCTATTTATATGCTTAAATAAGAGTTAGGGTCGAAGACAAAGTAGTTACAACTGAAGGAGTCAGTTGCATAACTACCCAAAGTGCCCAAATTTTAAAATACGTATTTTTTTGACATTTTTAGGAGGCGTACGCGGGTTGTAGAGACAACAGTCACGTACATGAGGAGGTATACATAGGTTGCAATGTATAAAGTTATGTATTTAAGGTGTACGTGACTATTATATATAGAGACTCGTGTATGTACGTGGGTTTCCTTAAGGAAAGTCGCATACATAAAAAAGAAACTCATTTTTAGGGTATTTTTGGGCATTTTCAGACTTTGGTGTCTTCTAGAAAGTTTTAGCTAACTGAAATATATTTCCAACAGTATAGAGATGAGGTCAAATGGAGTTACAAAAATCAAGATATGAGGCCTCCAAGTTAGGTGCCTTTTTAGTGACTTTCAATGACTTTTCATGAAGTGTCGTCATGGAAGTGTCAACATGCGACGAAAACATAGGAAAGTGGTCACAGTAAGAGATGTGTTATTTTGAGCTATAAAAGAAGTCCTAAGTTTGCAGGTCTAAGGTGAAAGGATATGCTATATATGAGGAAACATAAAGGATAGACAAAACGAGACGTAGCCCTAAAATGGTCATGGAATAATTGTTTTGTTTATAATACAATGTCCATTCCACACCCTAGCCTATGGCACCACTAAGGTGAAAATGGATGTATAGAATTATCAGGACAATTTCTATAACTGAAAGGAAAGGGCAGGATTTTCAAAGTATACCACTATTGAAATTTTATGTTGGATCAATTGTTTGAAAACCACAATACTTACTTATGTAACACAAGGAGAAACCATTCCTTCTCTGGAAATAAATACCTCATGAGTCCTTCCCTCCAATGCTATTCATTTTGGCATATATATGTCTATACTACTATCCATTAATTTCCAACAAAGTTTATGTGAATCCTTGTTTTAAGTCCATGTTTTACTAAGTATACTAAGGGGTGAATAAGGAAGAAGCTACTAGCATTTTGGTTGAAGAAGGATGCAGAATAGTATGCCACTCTTATTGTTGAACCATTAAAGTACTAAATTGGAAAATGGGTATCCTCATACAAGTGGAAAGCATGCTTTGCACAAGAAGGGAATTTTTGCTTATAGTTTGGCGCACAATCAACTCCGTCAATGATTTATTAATGAACTCTACCAAAATTAGTTTTACAAAGCCCTTGTTACAACTTAAGCTAGCACGTGTGGTTAAGCCCCTAAGAAAAATCTAGCCCAACTATAACCTAAGGGTTTTACCCATTGTCACCTCAGTAACATTTTTTCTACACTTCCAGTTGGATCTTGTCATCAAAATACAATATCTCTCACCAATAATCAATGTTGTGCACACTAAATATTTCTCAGAGACTAAATAATGAAGAATATTCTATAGGTCCATCATTGATGGTGTGTCAAATATTTCCAAAAATAGACAGAGAAATATTGATCCTGTAACCTCTTCCCACCCCTTGTGCTGGAAGACAAAATCAATGTATTGATGCATTTGCACCATAGGATGGAGCATATTTCAAGTCTCTTCCATTCCCAAAACTCAAATCAGAGATGCACTAAAATGTTCTTGACTGTTGTTATGAAGGTAGAGAGACAAATGAAAACACGCATAGTTTTTCGGCCATAATTGAAAACCAAGCCTCCTACTACTAGCCTTTACGAACATAACTGACCTATGACTTACAATAAGGTTCCCAGAATTATTCAAAATTAATGAGACCTAGATACTGTCTACCGATGCTTAAGAAGCTGTGATGTGTTCAAAATGTTGATCACTAGGAATTAGCCCACTTTAGCTCAAAAAAAATTCATTTGACCACCCATCATGACATATGCATGATAAGCTATAGGAAAATCAATCCCCTTTTGTATTCTCATATTTCTTTAAACAATTATTTTTTTAGCCATTTCTCTTCCATCTCTTGTAGTATCTTGAGTCCCAAAATTGCTTGGTATTTTAAGTGATTCCAAGATATAGGGGTTATGTAAGGCCTTCCAGATATAAAATCATATGGAGACATGATTTATAGTTCTTTTAAGTGATTTATAGTTCTTTTCTTTGAAATTGGTTAATCTAGGAAGAGTTTAAAATTGATCTTCTATGAAACCATTTCTTCATAAAGATGGGATTGAGACATCAATAAATCAACTATAGGGAAGTAAGTCTCCTTTTGTATTGTTATAGTAATTTTAACAATTTTTATCTTCCTTTAGTCTAGTCTTCATTAGAGCCATTTTCCAGTCCATCTTCTTTTGTATATTGTGTCCCAATATTGCCTAGTATTCTATGTGATCCTAACTTAATGTGGTTATTACCAATTACAAGAAAAGGCATTCTAGAAATATTTGTCCTATTACAAAGTTTGCTTGTAATTGGCAAATGGATTAGAAATCTTTGTCCTATGAAAAAGATTACTTTTTAGACAAGACTATACCTTTTTTACAGCACTATGGGCAATTCTGGGTATGTTTGTGGCCTCAAGAATCCCTAAAACAACATTCATTTCTAATTATGGGCTGAATGTGGGAAAAGACAACATTCATACCTAATTTTGGGTTGAGTGAGCTTAATTACTTCTTAGTATATATGTAAGCTTATTCAAGCTCCTAGTTATGGTTACACGTGTAATGACTCTAACATAAGGATATCATGTTCGGTAAATTATATACGTTGTTTCCCTAATATAAAAAGATAGTATATCCTCCAAATATGTCTAATTTTAATGTTATTGTATTCCTACATTATCCATAGGAATACTTAATCATACACTACCCAATTAAAGAGATAAGGCTAATATGCACATAAATACCTAGAAATCAAGTACAATATCCATAATGTTACTCTTCACCTTACTGCACTTTAAAATGGTCAAGTAGTTCGCGATATAGGATCTAAGCTCACTAATTATGATCAATGGTACCTATGTTTCCATAATATATACTATATATTAATGTACAAGTAAGCAGAGTATCGAGTTTGTAAGCAACTAACACCATGTATACATAATACTAAGCTTGTTCAACTCTGTCTATCATGTTACATATGAACTAAGTATAAGGTTGTTGGATTACCATGATTATATCATAAGTGAATCCCTAATAATTACACTACCCTATCAACAATAAAAGAGTATGCTATATTTACCATGATTATGTCCCATAAAATTGTATGCTATATTTACCATGATTATGTTCCATAAAAGAGTATGATATATTTACACAATAAGCAGTGATAGGAACCAACCCAATACTATTGCTCAATATCATGGGTATAGGATAATGAATCTATTAGAGGAAGCCTTATTTTCAATTCTGGGCATCCTTTAGGCTTCGTTTCATGTGTAGATGTCTAAGCATTAGCTAACATGTGACTTGAAAATGATTCGCTGCAGTCTAGATCTAAAAAGAATATCAAAATGCTAAAAAACAATATAAAACTTATAAATCCTCAATATATGAGCTATTATGGGCAATTGTGTGGGTAAATAGAGTGATAAAACCTCAATCTGGGTTTATACCTATCATCTAACAACTAGTAACATTAATTCCAAGCATACTCCAGCAGTTGAAATGAGAGTAAATTGAATTAATGTTAGGTCTGTGGGAAGAGACATAGTGAGAGAAACAGACCTAGGCTTGTTTTATAACCCCAACCAACAACGCATAACTGAAATCAAACAACATTACTATTCATAACCTAGCCAACGTCCAACCCCTACCCCTTTCCTCCTTTTCATTTTTATAGAGATATTGGAAATAATAGAGTTCTAAACAACTTACCTTAGTTCTGGTGTTTTGAAAGGACACGTGTAGCTAAAAATTAGGAGATGCTAGCTCAAATCTAGAGAATAGTTTCCTCCACTTCATTTTTTGAATAGGATAAGACTGTCTTGACACATGGGTATTTAATAAGCATATTAATATCACCCCCATTCATCTCTCTAAGTTTCTCTTTTCCCAGTAAGACCTGGATATCTTTCATTAAAAGCAAAAAAAGAAAATATTTACATATGTTAAAATATACCGTAGTTATAACCGGCTCATGGTGTATCACTTTAAATGTAATAAAAGTGTTGTAAAGAAAAAAAAATTACATAATTATATGCTAATTTATTATAGAGGGTCTTTAATGGGACATTACAACATAAATTATTAAGGATGTTCCTTATGCGATCCACAATGTGCAATATATAGGGTCATTTTAGGTCCTAAAACTTAGGGAAGAGTCTTACAAAACCCATGACATTGAGTAAACAAGCACAATACAATTTTTATTTAAGACTTGAACTCTCCAATGTATAACCTAGTGTACACTTATGCCTTACATTCATTCCCCATCTCTACAACCTATATAGGGATCTCTCATTACTAGCTTGGATACAACTTTGTAGGATTCTTTATTCGTCCTAGGGCATATTCATTGTCTTAGTTCCACTCATATCTTGGGCCTGTAAACCCTACAACCTCAAGGGAGATCTCATAGCCTTGATGGCACTATGGTTTATAAACTCTACATTGTCATTAATTTTATTTATAGTAGTAGATATAATGTTAATTGAGTATATATTGATACATATCTTTTATTGGAGATCAGGTCAACGTCTTAGCTTGCAAGGAATTGTAGCTATGTATGTAGAATCCTCCAATAAGTGGATCTCTCTTGAAGACATTTCACAAATATATTCTTCAACCCAAGGGGACTCATCACTTGCAATGGTAAATTCCTTGTGATTTTCCATTCTTCTCTTTGCATTTCCATCATTAGGGTTTCTAGATTGTTAAGGATGCAAAATAATGCTCGACCAAAGGGAGAGGAAATATTGGTTATATTAGCAAGGATATGTATAATATACAAATGTTTATATAAATGAGGTCAGAATATTATTATAATATTATTATAATGAATGCCTCAATGTGTGAGGTCAGAATTAAAGATGATGGCTAAAATACATTAACTCAATAATCAATAATTGTAGTTGAAATACTAAGGAGGAGAACCATAGATGCAAGACTCTATAGGCACATGAAAGAAAAACAATATGATTTCCTAGTTATGTAATAACTTCCTAAAGAGGGAATATGGAATGTTGAATAGTAAACAAGCATGGCCACAAACAATACACAATACTCTAGTTGCATTGACGAATTCCCCATAATGTTGGGAAGGATAACCCATTTGTGGAGTGCTATTCAAAATTATGATACAATTTCCTAAGGAAAATACATATGAACTTGGTGTACTTATAACTGATGGTAAGATGTGTCATGTTCGAGGATGACAAGATTCAACCATTTCCATTTCTATGCATGATAATATAAAAATCAATTCACTAATCCCCTTTTTACATTTTATATTTTTCCATGTATTTTCCTTTTTCATTTATAAGCTTGAAAATGAATATAGAATGCTATAATACAATGGAGGAAACAAGTTTCTCAAGGGAAAAACTCATGCCAAGTTAAGAATAAAGTTGCAAACAGGATGTGAGCTAGTTATGTACACTCATAATGATGTTCCCAATAGGGATAAAAGGTTATTCAAACAATAGAAATAAGAAGTGAAGCAATAGGAACATATTCACAAGTGGGCATTTTAACAACTACTAATGTAAACTGACAAAAAACAAGGATCCCATCAAGAACTATCCAGAAAAATACGAGACAGAAATATGTTGTCTCAAACTCCAAGTCATGATGGTACTAATAGAGATCCTAAGCCTATGAGAAATAGGGTGTTGACTATAGTGTCCCATTCCCAGTAGGATCTTAAATGGAAATGGTGGGAAATGTACCTAGGATTGGATGATGTACCAACTTCCAATAGGTTTGACCCTAGGGAAAATTTGGATGGAAAACGGTTCAAATGCATCATAATGGAGGGATAAAATTTACCTATATGAATGCTTCAAAATATACCTAATCAAATCGAGGAACATGCAAAGACTGCTCCTATACTTGGGTATAATTAAACCAAGTAATCCCCCATTGACCCCACAAAATATTTCCTTGTGTGGGTGTAATGAAATTTTCATAACTTTGAGGTTATATTCATCTGAAGATACAACATCATCCAAGAAATCATGCAAACTGGGAGTTTAATAGCCCAGTTGGGAAAAGTGATGAAGTCGTATTCCTCTTACAACGGAAGACTTTGATCTAAATCTATAAAATACATTGGAAAAGCTTAGTATAAATAATCTACAACAAATAATGGTAAGATCATCTCATATGCACCACATTCTGAAGAATTGGGCACTACTTCATCTTCTTCTTCACCCAATAAACATTCTGACGAGACTGCATGCAATGGAATAGAGTCATCTTCCAAAATGGGTTAGGAAAACACATAATGGGAAGATTCCCACAAATAATATGGTGAAAACTAGAGTATCCTTCATGATGGGAATTGGTGGAATATTTGTAAAAGTTCCCATAAGGGAATCGTTTGTAAACATTCCTAACCCAACATCTTGAATTTCCCTTTGCAAATCGCCAATGCATGGTACAATTGAATGATTAATTATGTCAGGATTACAATAATCTAACTGGTCAATTGTAATAAGAGCTACTCTAGTAGTTGAGTCATTCTATCGTCCTCTAACTTAAATTAACATAATTTGCTACTCCAGTAACCTACCAATGTTACATATGCATGCTTCAAATACCATAATTGTAGAGGTATGATTGAACTACTAGAAGAATTGGACATAATCTATTATCATGAACAAGTTTCAATTGGTCCACCTCAAGCAAATATAACCCCCCCACTCATTATGTAACAATCCTAAAGTGACATCACCATGATGGGTCCACATAAGATTTCTCTTCAATGGACAAATCGTTGGTTTTGTGGTTTACAGAAACAATGTATAATGTATGAGCACACAATTCCACTTGAGATAGGTTGAGGTAACATGATGACATGGAAATCCTAATGTAATGGAATATTACATAAAATTGAATCCAAGATTACCAAAGGAACAAGTCAATCAAGATCACAATTGATCTATACATATGATCAATTGAGTTGGATATTAAAAAGAGAAATTATGGATGGGATGAGATTAGTTCGTAGAGAAGCATTGTAGGAAAGGATTGAAGGATTGATATCTGAGATTTACATTAGAGGAAATTTCAACTCAAAATGGGCCTCCTAAAATGAACTAATAAAATAATAGTTAAAGTAATAAAATAATATTTATTAATTTTGGAGGAAGAAAAGAAAAAAACTACTTTTTTGTTTGTATTTTTGACATATCTCTCTGTGTTTTAACTCAAACTTCGATTGGGAAAGCTCGTTGGATGCAGAATTAAATTCCGCATCCAACAAGTACCCACTCAGCATACTTTTGACGGACCCCGCTACCCCCAAAAAAAAGAAATACCTGGAAAAATGGAATGATGATGTCATCATTCCGCTTTGCCAGGTATTTCTTTTTTTTGGGGTAGCGGGGTCCGTCAAAAGTATGCTGAGTGGCTACTCGTTGGATGCGGAATTAAATTCCACATCTAACGAGCTCTCCCGATCGAAATCTGAGTAAAAACACAAGGAGATATGTCAAAAATACAAACAAAAAAATAGTCTTTTTTATGATACCTATCCCCAAATTTATATTAAAAAAGTGTTTAAGACCTATACGGTATTTCAAATTTAAAGAAATTTAATTGGCTAACACATGATGACATGGAATTTGAATAAAAGTTAAAAGGCCCATTTTGAGTTGAAATTTCCTCTAATGTAAGGTGTGCTTTGAAATATGAAGAGGAAATAAAAGGATAAAATCAATCAAATAAATATTTTCTGGGTATAATTTGCTTTGAACATCGCATCTATGAGTATTCGTATTGAATTCCAAAATTGCTAGTCAAATGTATTTGGGAACTAATATCGTAGGGAACACTTTCTTTATCTCTCCATGAAGAAATCACAGAGATTGGTTTTGTCTTTGAAAAACACCATCATTTTGAAGTTATAGAGATCGATCTAGTTATCTTAGTCTCTAAAAATCACAATTAGGTCTTCTCCTTTGTGCACACACAGGTTGCTAGACATGTACATCTAAAATTGTAGTCGTAATTCTTGATGAAATTCTTGTTCACTATTAAAGAAGTGAATAACATGATGACTCATTGTGAAATTATGGAAACAATTTAGGGTTATGGTTATATTCTAAGTTGCACAAAATGGGGAAATGGGAAGGCTCAAACTGTCACAACCCAGCCCAAGCGGCCTTGAAACAGTCAGAATCCATATCTAGAAACCTTCAAATAGTCATGGCATGGCTCCAATAACCATAGACCAACACTCAAAAAAACACCTACATCTTACTCAATTAAACACCTAATTATACACAGCATCAAAAGCAAGGTTGGTAAGCAACTTACCAGATGTTGTCCCTTCATAGTCAGCATAATGTCTCTCTCCAAATCATTGTCCCTTGGTAACTGTAAATAGAGTTGCAAAAAACTTCTCTAAAACCTTACTCGTTGGAGGGCTGAAGGATGGGAAAAATGCTGTAATGGAAATTTCCGCAGGAACAAGAAGTCGACAATACTCGTCGGAGGGCCAAAGGACATACAAAATGCTGAAATGGCAATTTCTGTAGGTGCATGACATCGACAAATCGTGGTGTTGGTGTCTATTTTTCATCCGAATAAGGATGGGAAAAACATTGTATTAATGGCAATTTTCACAAATGCAAGAGGTCGACAATACTCGTTACAAAACGTTGTAATGGAAATTTCTGTAGGCGCGAGAGGTCGACAAATCATTATGCTATTGTCTATAATGGTAAATGTATTTTATGACATTGACAATGGCCATAAAACTAATGTCAATCATCGAATGCGTTATTTAAAACAAATGTCTTTTCTAGAATTTAGGTTGATATCAATCATTTAATGTCTGTATTTACCCATTCAATGTGCCATGTTGTTTATCCAATGTGCCATGTACTTACCCATCTAATATGTCATCTAATGTGCCATGTACTTACTTAATCTGCCATCTAATGTGGCATCTAATGTTCCATGTAATTACCCATCTAATGTGCCATATTCTAATGTCCCATGTAGTTAGCTTTATGTTGTTATCAATCGTTTCGTATTGTATGATTTTCTTATGATGGCAATGATGAGTATCACCATCATCGCCATCATCACTGTCATCAATGTCGTCATCATCATCATCATCATGAATATCATCATCATCATCATCGTCGTCGTCATCATCTTCATCAATGTCATCATCATCATCATCGTCCTCTTCATCATCATAATCTTCATCATGACCCTCATCCTCATCATCATCATCGTCGTCGTCGTCGTCGTCATCTTCGTCATCTTCATCATCATTGTCCTCGTCATCATGACCCTCCTCCTCCTCCTCCTCCTCCTAATCCTCATCATCATCATCATCAATGTCATCATCATCATCATCATCATCATCACCATGATGATGATGATGATGATGATGATGATGATGATGATGGTAATGGCGTTGATGACGGTGATGATGATGATGATGGTGGTGGTGGAAATGATGATGATCACCATTATCTTCATCATCATCGTCATCATGTTAATTGACGTCGTCTTCATCATTGTCGTCATCTTCATCATCATCCAAATATATCAAACATCTACTTATGGAACTATTCACATGAAAACCTTTTCGAAATAATTAAACATCAAATAATTGTCATTTACTTAAATCCACTAAAGGTGATGGTAAACTATAATCCTTGTCTTCCATTATTGGGCATATAAATCTTACATGTACCTATGTTCATTATGATTGAGTATTTTCTAATGAATTTAGATAAATCATTGTATTTATGTTGTGATACTTTACCATTCATATGAAAAGGTTGTTAATAAGTAATTAATATTAATTATAAAATTATTAAAAAATATTTCACAAAATAAATATTTAATATAAAAAGTTAACAAATAATACTTTGATTAACTTTTTATGTTTATTTTCACAAAATTAGTCATCGTTATTATATTTACTTTGAAATTGAGAATTATCATATTATTCATACAATCTATCTTAAATTATAACTTTCTCATAACTTTTGACTTTGCCATAAAGTCAATTTTATCTTAATTATAAAAAATGTTGAAAAATAAAGAACTAAATTTAATGTTAATCTAATACGATGATGTTGAACATCATGATAATGATGATGATGAAGAAGATGATCATGATGATGATGACGATGATGATGATGACGATGATGATGATGAAGACAATGATGACGATGAAGACAATGATGACGATGAAGACGATGATGGTGATGATGATGACGATGATGATGAAGACAATGATGATGAAGACAATGATGATGATGAAGACAACGATGACGAAGACAATGATGATGATGAAGACAACGATGACAATGAAGATGATGATGATGTTGGTGATGATGATCAACATGATTACGATAGTGATGTTGATGGTGATGATGGTGATGATGATGATGATGACGATGAAGACAATGAAGATGAATACAATGATGATGATGAAGACAATGATGACGATGAAGACGACGATGATGATGATAATGGTGATGATGATCAACATGATGATGATGGTGATGTGGATGGTGATGATGGTGATGATGATGATGATGATGATGATGATGAGGTTGATCATGATGATGATTATCATGAAGATAAAGATGACGATGAAGATAATGGTGAAGACAATGATGACGATGAATACGACGATGACGAAAATGATGATAATGAACATGATGATGATGATGATGATGATGTTGATCATGATGATGATTATCATGAGGATGAAGATGAATATGACGATCATCATCATCATCATCATGAAGAATACGATGACGATGATGATGAAGACAATGATGACGATGAAGATGACAATGATGATGATGATGACGGTGATGATGATCAACATGATGATGATCGTGATGTGGATGGTGATGATGTTGCTGCTGATGATGATGATTATGTTCATCTTCATCATCATTGTGATGATGAAGACAATAATAATGAGCATGATGATGATGATGATGATGATGTTGATCATGATGAGGATTATCATGAAAATGAAGACAACAATGATGATGACGATGATGATGATGAATACAATGATGACAATGATGATCATGATGATGATGAATACAATGATGATCAACATGATGATGATGGTGATGTGGATGGTGATGATGGTGATGATGATGATGAACATAATGATGATGAATACGATGATGCTAAACATCATCTTAATGATGATGATGATGGCGGTGATGATGAAGACGACGATGATGATGATGAAGACGATGATGGTGATGGTGATGATGAAGACGGTGATGATGAAGACAACGATGATGATGATTAAGATGAAGATGACGATGATGATGTTGATGATGATGATAATTATCATGATGATGATGATGATGATGACAATGATGATGAAGATAATGATGAAGATGATCATGATGGTGATGATGGTTATGATGACAATGGTGATGTGGATGGTGGTGATGATGATGATGATGGTGATGATGATGATGATGGTGGTGATGATGATAATGATGGTCATCTTCATCATCATCATCATCATGACAATGATGATATTGAACGTCATGATGATGATGATGGTGATGTAGATCATGATGATGATTATCATGAGGATGAAGACGATGACGACGATGATGATCATCATCATCATCATTACTATGATGAAGACGATAATGATGATGATGATGAAGACGATGATGATGATGAAGACAATGATGATGATGAAGATGATGATGATGATGATGATGATGATGATGAATATAATGATGATCAACATGATGAAAATGGTGATGTGGATGGTGATGATCGTGATGATGATGATGAACATAACAATGATGAAGACGATGATGTTGAACATCATTGTAATGACGATAATGATGAAGACGATGATGACAATGAAGACGATGATGATGAAGATGATGACAATGATGGTGATGATGATGATGAAGATGGCGATGATGATGATGGTGATGTTGTTGATGATGATCATTAGAGGAAATTTGGGGTCTAAAATGGACCTTATAAGAAAACACGGCAACAATAAATTTTGTGAGTTGGAATTCAAGAACCAATAGAATTTCAATAAAATGAGTTAACCATAATGGTTGAATTGACATATTTGTCATAAAATAAAACTACTTTTTTGGTTCATATTTTTGGCATATCTCTCTGTGTTTTTACTCAAATTTCAAGCGGGAGAGATCGTTGGATGTAGAAATTAATTCCACATCCAACGAGTCCCCACACTACATACTTTTGACAGACCCCGCTACCCCAAAAACAAGAAATACCTGAAAAACATGATGATGAAAACACGAACACAAAAGTAGTATTTTTCATTCTTCCTCCAAAATTAATAACTATTATTTTATTATTTTAACTATTATTTTATTATTTTCCTTAGGATTCCCATTTTAGACCTCAAATTTCCTCTAATGGATTATCATGATGATGATGATGATTATCATCATCATGATGACGATGATGATGATGACGATGATAATGATGATTATGATGATGATGAGGGTCATGATGATGATTATAATGATGATGATGACACTCTTGATGATGATGATGATGGTGCTGATGATGATGATGAACCATCGACATGTACTCGTTGTCTGACCAAAATCTTCATAAATTTCAAGTGCCTCTCAACCATATACTTGGACCTTGAGTGCATAGGTCCACACAACTCAATATCCTCAACTTGGTGTATTAGGTAGTGTTCCTGTGCATTGAAAAATTCTGAAGGTAGATGATTCTTCATTTCACACATGAGACGAGGAATTTCTCTCCTCCAATACTTTTTATATTCTTTATGTATTTCTTTAGATGTCAACCATCTACAAGTAATGCAAACCAATAAAGATATTTAACAAAGAAAACATTAAATTACATATCATGAAATAGTGCACAAAAAACAAATATAAATTATAAAAGAAACACTAAGCACATGCAACTAATTGCTAGTTACCTCATGTATTCACCAAGATTATATATAACTTGTTTGACATTGTTGTCAAAGTTGTCTGGGAGAGAGAGAGGTAGAACATACTGTATCAATATACAAGCCACGCCATTTATTAAACAAAGAGTATACAAACAAGAAAAAATATATATGCAATAAAATGAAAAATAAATAAATTATATGGACATAACAATAATAATTACCTTGATGAAGACATTCCAATCGTGTGTTTTGACCCCCGCAAAATCACCTTTTTTTGTTATGATATTCTTCAAGTTTGCACAAAATCCAGTGGGAAATTTAATTTTCCACATTACTTCTTTGACAACATTGCTTTGATACTCTATAAATATCCATGGAATTAAGTTTATATTAACTTGGTCTCTGTTGCTATGAAATTGGATGTTGTCTTTCATTGCTTGGTTTCTTTCTTGAATGCCTTTTCAATATTTCACAATTTTATATTTCTCCCTCCTTAGCTCTAGTGGTGGCCATAATAATGTTTTAGTCACATTCTTTCCAATATGAATTGTATCAAACAAATGAACAATTTGTAGGTGCTCATAGTAGGGAAACCTGTTGAATTATATAGGATAACTTTTCATTCCTCGTGGAAACCCATTAATGATTTCATGATCATGATGGACATCATGAATATTAGTTTATAAATAAATTACATCATAAATCAAATATGGCCACTACAGTAAAAAAATCACAATAAAAATTAAAATACATAACAATTCATATACGATGATCCATACGTACCATGATGAAGATTTCTATTGTATTGCATATTCCAAAGGTGAGGTGTCATTCTCCATGGTTTTAATGCAGTCTCCTGCTTCCCATAGAAAATATTTTTTTTGGTTTTTCTATACATGTGATTCTTAGAGAGGAAATTCCTATAGTCATTAAACACCTCCTTTATTAAGTTTTTTTAGCAACAAGATTTTATCTTAGGACCACAAATTGGACATGCAAATTTACCCTTTGTCTAAAGACCTACAATATATAGATATGGAATATCTATGTCAATTATAATTATATATAAACTGTATTAAGTACTTCATATAATGAAATGTAATTAAAGTGGAACATAAAAATCCAAACCACAAAATTGGGTTAAGCTAGGGGCATCATGTATTGTCCATACAACCATTGCATGGAATTGAAATTTCCTTTGTCATATTGTTCTAGATACATCATATATAGTGATGGAATTCCATAAGTTCAGTAGCTCATATATAAGAGGTTCGATATATGCATTCATATCTGTAGAAATTCAGGCCAGCAGTAGATTAATTTTACCCACAACAATTATCAATTGATCATGAAAAATTGCTAACAATGGAGACTGAATATGGAGCTGTAACACAAAATTATATTAACTGAGTGTACAATAGCCAACCCTATAATAACATAAGTTTCTGAATATATAGAATACATAAAGAGGTCGAATGCATAAGGAGGCATCCAAAACTAGCATAACGCAGGCTTACTCAAAATAGGCAAATCCCCCATAGGTGTAAAAAGTTGATCCCAAATCTGTCATGGAGCTCGCGAATTGGAAAGGGTGCATGGGAAATATAAAGAGTAGTGGAATGGCAGCTCATACATGATTTTTCATGGAGAAAATAGTGGAGGATGAAGAGGACAAAAAACTAGTTCACCTCACCTAGTCTTGCTTTCCTATGTGCCTTAAAACACTGAAAAAGCAAGCAATAAAGCAGAAAAAGAAGAAGGGCTCCTAGGAGGCCAAGAATAAAGTAGATTTGATTCCTAAGTCTTTCCCAAGTGCTACATGAGTCAAATATGGCAAGTTTGACCTCTATGGATAGGCAATTAACAGCATGCACAAGGTGGGACACATGAACTAGGCAAATAAGACATAAATAATGAAATTAATGTCTAAGTGGGTAAACTATGGGTTGATTATTCTAACACCCTCCCTTAAGCATGAATTTATGAGTAATAAATCAAAAATATAGGGCCTAGCAACAAGGCTTAGTCACCCTTGACATACTGCATGTCCAAATAAACAAGGAAAGAGGCAAAACCAACTTGGGAAAATCCTCCCTTAAACATGGACTATAAAACAAAATTGTAGAATCTTGTCTCCACTCATGCTTTGACAGCATGATCAGCAATCCAGCAGTGATTTGAGATTGCTGAAGGTCTTCTCACAAAATGCTTTGGTGAAGATATCAGCTACTTGTTCTGAAGATGAACAGAAGAGTAGGTGAATGGTGCCATCATGCACAAGCTCTCTAATGTAGTGCATGTGAATCTCAATGTGTCTGGTTCTCTGCTTCTGAACTGGATCTTGTAGATTCGAATGGTACTCTGGTTATCACAGTAGATGGTAGTTGAGTACTCAGGTTCGAAACCACACTCTCCAAGTAAACCCTGCAACCATAAACACTGAGTTGCTACATTAACAACTCCTCTGTACTCAGCTTCTATAGATGAGAGTGCAATGGCACTCTGTTTCTTTCTTGACCAGCTGATTGGCCCTTCTACAAGCATGAACACATAACCTGAAGTGGAATTTCTATTAGTGCTATCACCTGCCCAATCACTGTGAGTAAATCCAATCAAATCAAGATCAGATTTTGCCTTATAGAAGATCCCATGTGTCCTTATTCCCTGAACAAAGTTAAGGATCCTTTTGGCTACTTTCCAATGGATCTCATAAGGCTGATCCATGAATCTAGAAGCCACACTTACTGCATAACAAATATCAGGTTGAGTATGTGTCAAATACAATAAACATCCAATCAATTGTCTATACAGTGTATTGTTTACCATCGGTGGAGAATCATCTTCCTCCAGCTTCACTCCTGAAGGAAAGGAGTTTTGCTTGCTTTGCAATATTGCATTCTGAATTTGATCAGAAAATCCAAGGCATACCTGGACTGGTGCACCTTTATTCCAGCTTTGGTTTGAGTAATCTCAAGCCCCAGAAATTGACTTAAGAGCCCCAAATCTGTCATGGAGAAGGCTTGGTTCATAGCTCCTTTTAAGGAAGCAATCTCAACCTGTGAGCTTCCTGTAATGAGGAGGTCATCAAAATATAACACAATTATCATTAATGAACCATTAACAGACTTTAAATATACATTTGGATCTGATTTGCATCGAAAAAAATTCAGAGATAGCAAGAAGCTATCTATCTTGGCATACCAAGCCCTGGGGGCTTGCTTTAGCCCATACAATGACTTTCTCAACCTGCACATAAGAGAAGGGTTAGTAGAAAAACCTTGAGGCTTCTGCATATATATCTCCTCAGTGAGATCTCCATTCAGAAAGGCACATTTTACATCCATGTGATGTACCTCCCATTGCCTTGAGGCTGCAATGGCTAGAGCTAGCCTGATGGAATCCATCTTTGCCACTGGGGCAAAGGTCTCATTGTAATCGATGCCATGAACCTGTGAGTAGCCTTTAGCTACCAATATAGCCTTTTACTTCAGTGGTGAACCATCAGCAGCAAATTTGGTCCTATAGACCCACTTACACTGTACTAGTTTTCTCCCTGGAGGAAGATCCACTAGCTCCCATGTGTTGCTCTTCTAGAGTGAGCTGAACTCCTCATTCATCGAAGCTTTCCATATTGGATCTCCTGATGCTTCTTCATATGTTTGAGGATCAGACTCCACCATCAAATATCATTTTTCAGCAAACATAGGATCCTTCATGCACAGACCACTCTCAAATTGAGATCTAGTCCTCCTTGGGTCATTGGGATCCCCAGCTAGCTCACCTGCTGCATGTAGTCTCTTGGCTGCCCATTTAGGCCTTTTGGGGCTATTTGGGTCTGCAATAAACTCATCTCCATCAGACAAATCAGAATCATCATGTTCAACAAACTCTTTACTTACTTCTTGAGGTTCAGGTGGTGAAGAGGCTTCACCAACTTCCACTTCTGCAAGGGGTTCTTCTTCAAACTGAACACACCTTTCAATGAAGGCTTTGTTTGTGCTCAAATTTATCAACTTGTACCCTTTTGAATCTTCAGAGTATCCAACAAAAAGACACTCTTGGCTTTGGGGCTGCAAATCCTTCCTCTTCTCTGTTGGGATTTTAGCCCATGCCTTTGAGCCAAAAATCCTGAAATGGGTCACATATGGCTTGTGCCCACTCCATGCTTCGAAGGGAGTCATGCCATCAAGATATTTGTGAGGCACCCTATTTTGGATATAGGCTGCATAGTTGATAGCTTCATCCCATTACTTTTGTGGCAAAGTTTTGGCCTCCATCATGCATGTTGCCATCTTCTTCAGTGATCTGTTCTTCCTCTCAGCAACACCATTTTGCTGTGGTGTGTAAGGGATAGAATGTTGTATCTGAATACCTACATCTGCACAATAGTTAATAAACTTGGACTTGACATACTCACCACCATTGTCAGATATGAGGACCTTGAGTTTCCTTCCACACTGGTTTTCAACCAAAGCCTTAAAGGCTTTGAATAGGCCAAAAACTTCAGACTTGTGTTTCATGAAGTGAACCCAACAATACCTGGAAAAATCATCAATAAAGGTCAATGCATATTTTTCCTAACTCATGGACATATGAGGGAATGGGCCAGCAACATCACTGTGAATCAGCTCGAGGGGTGCAGAGGTTCTCTCATGACTAGCTTTCTCAAATTTGTGCTCTGGGTGTTTTCCTAGGATACAACCTTGGCAGACTCCTTTGGAAAATTTTATCTTGGGTAACCCTATGACCATTTCTTTCTCACTAAGATTAGACATATACTTGTAATTTAGATGGCCAAATCTTTCATGCCACAGCTTGCTAGCTTCATTAGCATGAATGAGAAGAGCAGAGAGGTTAGAGTAAGGTAGGAAGTGTGAAAACATGTATACCTTTTGAGCATGATTCGCAACTCCTTTTGCAATGACTCTACCAGTTGAAATCTCTATGATCTCAACTTCATCGGGGGAGAATATGACCTTCTTAGGAGACCCAGTGTGGGTCATCTGGTACACTGACAGGAGGTTGGAGGCGAGACCAGGGACATACGGCACATTGTTGAACT